>JAQMWT010000548.1:0-222282 GCA_029834535.1 Chrysophaeum taylorii | reverse complement strand
TTCTTCTTCTTCTGCGTCGAGGTACTCTGGATTGCGCGGCGGAACGTCTGTCATGAGCTCGTCGTCGTCGTCGTCGACATCGGCCATGGTCACGTCGCCGTCGGCGTCGAGCCTGGGCTTCTTGGCGTCTCGCTGGTGAAAGAAGGACGCACTTCGCCGCATATCTGTCTGGTAGATACCCCGACTTGTACCCCCTACCTACTACTCCCTATCTATCCTTTGTGTACCCCGAGACTGAAAGAAACCTCTCGTTCGTCCACGAGACGCAACAAAAGAGAAACGTTCCGTTGGACCTAACGATGCGATTTTAAAGGGCCAGCAGCCAGGGTTCGTCGTCGGATTATTGTTGCGCGACCTGATTGATTCGCGACGATGCGGACGATCGCGTGAACCGGATATTGTTGTTGTGGACACCGGGGTTTTTGACGGCTGCCGATATGTCGGCGGGCGCGTTCGACGCAGCACGGCAGCAGCGGATACGGCAAAAGAAGTCTTCCGCCCATAGGAGACAAAGAACAACAACGCCGCGAGCGTCGTCGTCACACCGCACCTCGCGGTGTCTGTCTATGACATTTTTTCATTTCGGTAGGTGAGGGGGTGCGTGGGATCGACGATGCGGAATAAGAGGAGAATACGAGACGTCGTGCTTGTTGTTGTGGCAAGTTGAGGTTGATGAGCCGACAAGAGGGTAAGAAAGAGTAAGAAAAAGGCTCGAGACTTCGTACAGAAAAATAAAGTGTCTGTCGGCTTTACTATTAGTCGGATGGTGGGCACGTCGTACGATGCGACGATGGCTTTGTTCGGCGCCGTGTGCGCGTTTGGCGGTGCGTTGGCGTACGCCGCGTGGAGCGGTGCTCTGGATTTGTACCGGTCTGATGTTGAGACGCGGCAGCGATGGAGTTCGTCGGACGAGTTTTCACCCGGCAACGGCGGCTGATCGCGCGGCAAAATCGATGAGTGCGTCGAACGACGCGTTGTCGAAGCTTCTGGGATCGTCGTCGGCGGCGGAGAAGGGCGTGTCCCGGTCGTCGTTTCTGAGCACGGTGGACCAGGGGGTGATCTTTGGGGCGCAGAACAAGATCGTGGTCGCGATGGTCGGGCTTCCGCTCGGGCAAGTCGTACATCGTGAAGATGATGGTCCGGTACCTGGAGTGGATCGGTATTCCGACGAAAATATTCAACGTGGGGACATGCGGCGGAAGTGCGGTCTCGCGGGGCGTCGGCGGCCTTTTTCCGGACGGGCGACGAGTCGGCGCGTCGCCAGCGAGGAGTTGGCGATGGCGTGCCAGGAGAGATGTACCGGTGGTTGGACGCGCAGCCCTCGTCGTGCGTGGCGATCTTTGATGCCACAAACACGACGCGCGCGCGACGAGAAATTTTGATGCAACGGTGTCGGACGGCGACGCTCATCTTCGTGGAATCGATCTGCAACGACCGAGAGATTCTCGAGAGAAACTACCGGATGAAGTTGCAGAACGCCGACTACCGCGGCCGGGATCCCGAGGAGGCGTTGCGGGACTTTTGGAGCGCGTTTCCGAGTACGAGAAGCGATACGAGACGATCGAGGACGACGAGGGCGACGGCTCCGTCTCGTATATAAAAATAATCGACGTCGGCGAAAAGATGGTCGCCCGCAAGTGCTCCGGCTACCTCACCTCGCAAATTTCCTTTTTTGGGCAACATCCACATCACCCCGCGAAAATATGGCTCGCCCTGCACGCCGAGACCCTCGAGGAAACGCGATGCGGCGTTCGCGGCATCACCGCCGGCGGCGGCCTGACCGAATACGGTTCTCGCTTTGCCGTCGAACTCGCGCGCTTCGTGCGCGCGGAACACGCGGCCTTCCAGCAACAACAGGCCTTGGATCATCAGGGAGGAGGAGGCCTTTTGGTATTGACGGGAAACGCCCAGTCCCATCGCGAGACGATCGCCCTCGTATCAGACGACGCGACGTCCCGCGACTTCGCTTCTCAACGAGCTCTGCGGCGGTGATTTCGACGGCATCTCCGTGGCGAACTCGAGGCGAGATACCCGGGGTCTGGAAGGCGCGCAACGCCGACAAGCTTCGCTTCCGCTACCCTGGCGCCGGCGGCGAATCGTACGTCGACCTCATCACCAGGCTCCGACCCATTCTCATCGAGCTCGAGCGCCAACGCCGGAACGTCCTTCTCGTCTCGCACCTCGCCGTCCAGCGCTGCCTCTACGCTTATTTTGTCGGCACGCCCGCCGCCGAAATACCCTACATCAAACTCCCCACGGCGCCGTCGTCGAGATCAACCCGGCCCCTCACGGCGCGATTGCGGCCACGCACCTGCTCGTCGACAAACCTCGCCACGCGTTCGATGCAGCACTGCGTCTCCAGCGTCGGCGACCTCGTCCACAAGTTCGCAGAAGTTCCACCATCCGCAGACGGCTTCGTCAGATAAGAACATCATTTGCTTCTTCTTCTTCTTCTTCTTTTTCTTTTGAGTTGTGGCCTCCTTCGATTCGTCACGTGTTCTTGGTCTTGTTGTCGTCCTCAAATCACAAAAACAAGCCCGAGGGAGGGAGGTATGGAGGGAAGGAGGGAGGAAGGCCCCCAAGCTCCTCCTCAATAAACTGGACGCACATCGTCGTCATCGTCAACTTGCGCGGAGCCCCGGATAATGAGCTACTCACAACGTTGCGCGCGTGCGTCGTCGCCTTCTCCTCGTGAACGAACGACATCAATGACAACAGCAACAGTTTCGTGGAATTTCCATTTTTCATTCATATTTTTATTTTTTCTATTGTGGCTAGGCGTTCTCACTAGATTCAGAGATGAAGAGGGGCGTGCAAGCGTGTTTCCTTCCTCCCGTTCATGACCCGTTCGATTCGTGTAGCCAGGATCTTCAAAATGGCCAGAAAGGATGATCGCGGGGAATGGAATAGAATACAAACAGGACTGACTGACTATAACAGGTCCTTAGCGTAATTTAGCGCTATGGAAAGACAGAGAAGGAGTGCTAATGCGACAGAGAGGGGAGGTGCAAGCAAAATGTTTTCGCGGTCGTGCCGAGAAATGTGCAGTCCTCCTTCATCACTCGGGTACCACGGCTGGGTCTGGTGGTGTCGCAGGAAATGCGACGACTTACTCTTAGTCGCTGAGAGGGTTCATCTCGTTATCCGCAGGAATTATGGGCGCCCGCCCCTATCAGATCTTCTAAAGATCGGAAAAGGATCACAACACAGTCAGGGATCTCTTATCCTTACCACGCTTGAAAAATGACTTCGGGTCGTCGAGCAGCTCCATGCGGTCGCCATTTAAGAAGTTCGTCTGCCTCGTCCGAGCTTTCTCGCGGACGCGCTGGCGCCGGCGGCGTTGGTACTCGGCCTGCTGGGCTCGACCCGGCGTCGGTCGCCGGACGGGCCGCTACTGCCGGTACGCAATCATAATCCGCTGCAGATACGAATTATTAGACTTAAGGAGTTGATGGCTCTAGAGCCGTTGCAGATGCAAAAGCGGTTGGCGCTGCGGTCGATCTCGCCTGGGTGGAGTCCAACGATCAAGCACATTATCCACATGCCCGTAGTGGCGCGGCGCGACGGCGAGCCGACGTCGACGATTAGCTACCCGTGGACCGCAACGTCTGGGCTTGACACCTCAGACCTCCTCATATGCAGCCCCGTCGAAGTCAAGGAGAGCGACGATATTGAACGGACCATCAACCGCATCAAGCGCGAGCGAAAGGAGGTGACCAACCATGCAGACACGTGTTCAAATTTACAGGAAGCTGTGGAAAACTCTCAAAGATCCGACCCTCCCTTCTCGTGGACGGATACCAACTTATTACCCTCCACGGACTCCAGGATAGAATCAAGTTGGAGAAGCAATTTGTTCGTTCGTACAACCGGCCTCTCTTCGTTCGTCGCGCACCCTCCCTACCACCGCTTCCTCTTCGTCGCTCGCCAGTTCCCGAGAAGAAGAGACAGTTGCGTATCTTGTTCACACCAGTGTTGAGAACGGGTGCGTTGTACAATCAATCAGGGGGACCATAATGTCGTGCAACTTGGATCTGGTAGAGAACGATTAAAAAATTGCGGTCGGTCACAGACACGAACGACCAGCCATGTGAAGGCGGATATATACGATGATACCAGGCTAACTAACGAACGAAGGAGAGACGAGCCCAACGCACGGAGCGTAGGTACATAATAAATCTCATCGCCGTGCGCGCGGCGGCGGGATCATAAGAATCACAAGTCGTCGTCCTGGCGCTGGTTTTTATAATAGACTAGTAGTACTAAACGACGGCGCGACCGGTGATGGCGTGGATCTCGTCGAGGAGGTTGACGGCGACAGCGACGGTCGCGAGGGCCGCGAGACAGGTGAGAACGAGGTCCTCCTCGTAATCTTTGTGTACCGAGTGGCAGTATACGGCAAGGAGGATCCCGGCAAGGACGATAAAGACGTGGAAGGCGATTTGGAAGAGGAAGACGCGCCTCTCGGCGAGGTGGACGCGGTCGGTCGCGTCGATAAGGCCGTACGAGACGGGCGCGTTATTTTTCCTTGCTTTTTGATTGGTGCATCCTTGGAGCGTGGGTCCCGAGACGACGTTGAGCCAGTGGTGTTCGCCGAGGACGCGCGAGTTGTCGTGCATGAGTCGTTCGAGCGTCAATGCGGCGACGCCCACGGAGAAACAGGCGCAGAGAAGAATGTGCGCTTCCCCCGCGCGGACCCATTTGGTTGGGCTGTCGCTGGAAAGCATCAAGGTCAGAACAATCTTGACGCAAGAGCCCAACACGCCCATGCTCGCGTCGAACCACCAGGCCGCTTCCAGGTAGATGACGGGTCGCCAGAAGCTCATCGCTCGATAGCAATGGCGCTTGAGCGGGACGACGTCGACGTCAAACGCGAGGAGTTTGAAGTCGTACAAGATCAAAAACGCGAGGCCGACGACGGGGATCGCGACGCCGAGACACCGGCTCGTTCCCACGGTGACACCGGTGACGACTTCCCCAAACAGGATGAGCCGAAGACAGCCGCGACGTTCGACGAGGTGGGCGACGTGGACGGGGACGCGGACTTTCTTGGGGAGCGTGAAGTAGACGTATCCGACGGCGTGCCATACGGGGTCGGCCCAGTTCAAGACGACGAGGCAGACCAGCAAGGGGTGGGCGCGGTCACCACGTGCGCGACGAGCAAGTAGGCCAAGCCGAAGGCGACCGAGGGCGCGAGACCGTGGCGCCCCATGTGGGTTCGCGCGTCGGGAGCGCCCACAGCGTCCTCGCCCAGACGAGACCCATGACGAGCTGATAGACGCCGCCGGCACGAGCGACGAGGCCCGCCGATTCGACGAACTTGAACTCCCCGATCCTCAAGCCCGCCACGACCAGAAGAAACATGAGCACGCCGTTGGCTAGCTTATCGACAACGTCGTCGACGAAGAAGCGACCGGCGTATTCCGTCGTCCGCAACCAGCACTCGTAGATGAGTCGGTACAGCACAAGCGCCTCGATGAGGCTGAGATTCCCGGATTGGTACGCTTCCCCGAGCTTGCCGACGTTGGTTACCAGCACCAGATCCAAAAACAGTTCGGACCATGTCACCTTCCGACCCTTTTCAGCAATTCCCTTGGACTGCCGGCTCTCGTCGACATGGTCCCACTGCACGATCTGTCGCGGCGCCTGGACGATCCCGCGCCGCCACCAAAACTCGTTCTTCTCCTCATCCTCTTCCGACGACGACGCGGATTCGTTGTCGTCGTCCTTCTGGTCAGCCATCTATTATATACGTTCGCACGAAAGGCGACGATGGCGGGGGCTTTTTTTTTAAAAGGCGAACTCGAAGGCGTCGCTGTCGGGGGACATGGAGAGGTCGTCGTCGTCGTAGCAGCTGAGAGGCGGAGGAGTTTTCGGAAAGGCGGGAGGACGGTCCTGGAGGCGTTTTCGAACTGGGCCTTGAGAAACATGGGAGGGCGAGCTCCAAAATAGGAAAGTTGGGGTGAAGGTCCATGACGAGGCCCTCGACAATCTTGACGGCCAAGGCGATGGAGACGAAGGAAGCGTCGAGGGCGACGCGGTTCTGGATGGCGAGGTTGCAGATGTCGCCGTAGTACTCGGCGATGCTCTCGAAGAAGGCCTGGTTCCGCGCGCGATCCACCATCGCGGCGATGCCCTGCACGAAATTCGTCTCGTTTTGAGCGTCGCGCTCGCGGCGCGTGCGATCGGCCGCGTCGCTCGCAAGCATGAGGCGCGCCGCGTCGTGACCGCGGGCCTCGAGCATGGCGCGGAGCATGGCGACCATGTTGTCGTGAGCGCGCTGCGGGAGTTCGATGCAAATGCCGGCGTCGAGAAGGACGATCCGGTGAGACGAGTCGACGAGCAAATTGCCCGGATGCAGGTCGCCGTGGACAAAGTTGTGCTGGAGAACCATCCGGAGCAGGGCCATCGCCCCGCGCTTGGCGAGGAGGCTCGCCGACTCGGCGCCGACGAATGACGTGATCGGTCGGCCCTCGACATACTCCTCGACCAGAACGTCGCGCGACGACCACCTCGTCTCGCGCTTGGCCGCCACGACCGTCACCTTGTCGGTCGTCGCGTCGCCCACCTCCTGCGAGGTATTCGCAGCGCCGCATAGCCACACGGGCTGCGGGATGCACACGGTGTCGTCGTTCTTGAACAGCGCCGCGAGCCTCTCGAGGTTGTACGCCTCGATCCGGAGATCGAGCTGCCGTTCCATCAAAAACTCAAAGTTCGACAGCGTTTCCACGACACCGAGATACCGGAGCGACGGCAGCAGCGCCTCGATCGCTTCCCGACCCATCGCAGCAGCGACATGTCGATCTCCACGACTTTCCGGACGTTGGGGTGGACGACCTTGACGGCGACGTCCCTCGTTTCTCCGCTCGCGTCCGTCGCTTTACCGCGGTACACCTGGGCGATGCACCCCGACCCAAGCACCTCCACCCCAAGGTCCAGCCGCTCGCGCCAACCCTCCCCGAACGCCACATCGAGTGCCTGCGACGTGTGCCGGAGGTCGTGCGGCGCGACGCTGTCGTGGAGCTTGGCGAACCGCCGGGTCATTGCCGCCGGAAAGACGTCGTTCCTCGTCGCCGCCCACTGGCATAGCTTGATGAAGGTGGGCCCGGCCGATTCGACCATCCGCAACGCGAGAGCCCACCACCACTCCTCCAACGACGGCGACGCCAGCCCCACCATCCGCAGCGCGTACAACACCGACGCCATCGCCGCCAACGGCGCCACCATCGCCGCGAGCTCGGATACGCGCGCCATCACGCATACCCGCCGCCACGCACGCCTCAGAGCCTTTCTTTGGGCCTCCTCGAGCGACTTGCCGACTTCCAACGCGGGAGGCGTCCTTGCATTTTTTTTTGCTCTCATCGTCTGGCTACTGGCGGAGGCCGCTTCTTCGCACTTTGTCCTTGCTGCTGCTGCCGCGTAGTAGGGCACCACCATCCCCAGCGACAATAACGAAGAGGATGATGAGGTGATCGTAGGGAGGAGTTGGGGAGGTCGAGCAGCCTGTATGAACTTGCACCGGCGGACACCGTTGCGTCCGAGCCTCATCATCGCTGTGTGACGTCAGCAACCCGTCAGGCTCCGTCGATCTACTCGTTTTAAACAAGAAGTGGGTTGGAGGATTTTTACGTCACCACCCAATGTGGGTGGCGGAACCACTAATATGGCGGCACAGAAAAACCACTCCCGACCCCCGGGTGACAAAGGGGTACTCACCGACTCGTCCTAGACCTCACTGAACGAGGAAAACACGGACTCGGGGCCGGATATGCGCGCCTTGCTCACGCTCACCAAGCCTCTCAACAAGATGGAGAGATGGTATATGATAGCAAGCATGCTACAAGAATACTGCGAGAATGCTTCTCACAAGGGTGAGGTATGATGTCACTAGGAAGTAGGGAAAGGCGTCCCGTTGAACGGGTATCAAGCCTCGAGAAAGGGAGGGTAAGCCTTAGCGGTCAGGAGTTGCCGCCACAGGGCTCCCCTGGTGAGGTACGAGCTGCCCTCAGCGAGTCCGGCGAGAATCACGAGCCTTGGCTGAATGAGCATCTCGAGGGCGAATCTTCTTGTAGACACGTTCAACGACAGGTTCGGTAACGCGTCCACTACGCAAAGTGAACTTAGGTTAACACATCGATCTCATGCGGGGCGAAGTCGGTGACACAAGGAGTGGTACTGTTGTTGATCTTGGTCTTGTCGGTGAAACTGCGACCGTCCACGTCCTTGTATTCCGGCTTAAGTTTGCGAGTAGAGATGTGAGGTAGGCTTGTAATAAGAAACCTTGTCATGGGGACCAAGATCAGCATAAAAATGCAGAGCGACTCGATCATTCACTAAATCATAGGGTTCATAAACTTCAGCGACGTAAATCTTCTTTCGCCAATCGGACCGTTTGTTATCTGGAATCCGAAAGACAACGAACTTACCATGCTTGTAATCATCCCGAAAGGTCTCCTTGGGTTTGGGCAAAGCTCGATGGACCACCGGAGAAACCATCACAGGGGTGATCTGACTAACGTGAACACAACGGCGTTCAGGAGGAGAATCAAGCGACTCAATCCTGTAGGTGACCGGGGACAAGCGTTCCAAAATAACGAATGGACCGCGCCATTCCGGTCGAAGCTTGTTCTGAAGAAAAAGGATGTAGAGCAGAACATGTGAACCTTCTTCATACTCCACATCGACATGGTCCGCATTGTAAGCGAGACGTTGTTTACGAGGGGCCTTCTCGCGAGCTTCGTTCACCGTAGCGGTATAGAACTTCAGCCTCTCGCGAGTCTCTGCCACAACATCGGAGCGAGTTTTCGGCAGGCGGTGGACATCAAGATCCATGATCGTATAATCTGTTGGCAATAGAGGCTGCCGGTTGAGACGAAGCATGAAAGGTGAGATCTGAGTTCCCGGAATAAACTTACGATTGTAGCAAAAAGCAATGTACTCCGCGAATTCGGGCCAGTCCGCGATCTTGCGGTTTTGAAGACACGCACGGAGGAAAGCCTTGATAAAGCGGTTGACCCTTTCCGCAGGATTAGCCTGAGCATGTTGCGGAATCGTGGTACTATACCGAACATTGAAGAGATGACAAAACTCTTCCATCAGCTTGTTGACGAACTCTTTCCCATTGTCGGTACGAATCCTCTGAGGTAGATAACCTTTGAGTAATATATTCGCGACAAAAGACTCGAGGATTGACTCAGCAGTCTTATGGTGTAGTACGTCAAGAATCAAGAAATGAGAAAATGGATCAAAAAAGATAATCAGCTATGTCTCGGGACCAGCACTGGGCAAAAGTCCGAACAAATCCATACAAAGGACGGCGCAATCACCATCATACACTGGTTGCTGAAGAAGACCTGCTCTCTTTGATTCAGGCGCACGAGCTTTTTTGCACACTATGCAACCAGCAATGTAAGCACCCACCTCATTAGACATGTGGGGCCACCAAAAATCGTTCAAGTATCGACTGCACTGTACTTTGACGACCCATGTGACCACCATTGAGAGGTGTGTCATGGTACAATCGGATGATGCGCGTCCGTAAAGTTCGGGGTGCGACTATCATCGGGTGCAAGTCAGGTGCGGCACGGTAGAGAACTCCTTTCACCACTTGATAGCGATAACTGGCTCCGTACCGACGAAGAGAATGGCCCTGAGCCATGCGATAACGAATGTCCTCGCAAGTAGCATCAGTGATCTGCTCTTTGGCTATCTCTTCCAAAGTCAAATTATCCGGGATCTTGTCGATGTACTCTTGGTAATCATCGGCATCACGGAAAATACTAGGTTGGGTCTGCAGACGTTGCTTCTGACGTTGTCTCGTAGCATGAGACGTGACCAATGCATTGGATCATCGAGACCCTCTTCTTCTTCCGCCACAGGTAACTCAGTCGTAACGAACGACAGAGTGACATGGCACCCAGATAAAGGTACTCCTTCATCATCGACAGTGCGAGGGAGTTCTTGGCACACTAGATACGCGTGGTTCAAGGGTTCACCAAACTCATCCGTCTCGATGACATGATCTATAGGATTGCGAGAGAGACAGTCCGGGATACTCATTCCCGGCGACTTACCTGGTTTGTAACCCAATTCAGGATCAAAATTGGCGAGCCGCATCGCCCATCGAGCCAACTGCCCAGACGAGTGCTTCGCCTTTCGTAAAAACGTCAAGGTGCGATGATCCGTTTCAAGGATCGTCTTGTGACCTTCGATAAAAGAGCGGAAATGCTCAGGATGAAGAATAACTGCCAGTAGCTCTAGCCGGCGAGGCTCATAGTTCCGCATCTCTTTCGGCACAGCTCGGCTCCAATACTCAATTACTCGTTCCTCTCGTGTCACATTGCCGGTTTCGTCCTTGACTTCCACGAGCTGAAAAAGATACGCGCCCAGACCATCCTTGGAAGCATCCGAGCGGATCTGAAAAGGAAGACGGTAGTCAGGATGATAAACTCCACAAGAATCCACCAAAGCTTCGATGATCGTGTCCCATACCTTTTGGTACTCAGGCGTCCACTCAAACTTAACGCCTTCAAGACACAATCGCCTCAGCGGCTCCACAATCTTCGAATAATTCTTCACATATCGGCGGCAATAGTTGCTCATGCCGATGAAAGATCGAATCTGGGTCTTCGGGGACGTATTAGGCAACGCACCAGGAATCGGCACCTGCTGCAACGCTTATAACGTCTTGGGATTCGGCTTCAAGCCTTCCGGAGTCGAAATATGTCCCAAAAACTCGATTTCATCCTTGAGGAGGTGGAACTTCGAAGTTCGTCCACTATATCCTCGCTGCGCTAAATGGCACAGCACTTCAATCAAAACTTATAAATGTCGGTAGAGTTCATCCCATCCCATCATAATATCGTCGACAAACGCGACCTAGCCCTTATACATCCATGTGGACAAA
The DNA here is from genome assembly GCA_029834535.1 of Chrysophaeum taylorii. Taxonomy (NCBI): domain Eukaryota; class Pelagophyceae; order Pelagomonadales; family Pelagomonadaceae; genus Chrysophaeum; species Chrysophaeum taylorii. The sequence goes on along the minus strand of JAQMWT010000548.1, from coordinate 211,376 downwards.
TCGCCAGCCATCTGCTTACAAAAGAGAGCTCCTGCTGTTTTTACTCCTAGAGGCAAGCGCAAGAAACTATGGGCTCCAAGTGGACTAACCATCGTAGCGGCGTCCTGAGCGGCGGCGCCCAAACGTAGGTTATGATAACCCCATCGAATATCAATGCACGTCCGCCAACGGCGCATGGCAAGAAAAGCCAAAGCATCATCTTGACGAATATTCGGCCAACTGTCATTGACCAGCTGATCATTGAGCTGGTGCAACTCAACTGCAGCACGAAAAGCATTCGACGCCCCGGCCTCTGCTCCCTTCTTAGGCAGCATCAGTACAGGGAATCCCCACGGAGAGTTCGCCGGTCGGATGACGTCATCGCGACACCACTCAGTGATCTGCTTTCTGAGACACTCGACCTTTGCTGGCGTCAACCTATAAGGCGTCAACTTGATCGGTCGTGGTTTTACGTCTTTAAATCGTAGAGAAACCGGTGGTGAGTCCACGGGTCTCATAATCGGATCAAAAAAGGCCCACGCGTATTGCACGCAGAGGCTCAACATCATCTTCGCATCCTCATCCAAATGCGGGTTGTCGGGAATTCCCAGTTCTCGAACAACCTTTTCGACTCCTTCCTTCGTCGGAGTTACGACTTTCATCGCCTCATTGTCCTTGACGTGCTCCGGAGTCTGCGGTAACGGTACACCGTCCGCGTCGCGCGGCGCATCCTTCCATGGCAGGCACATCGAACTTTCCTTCGTATTTGAACCTCACCTCAGGGTGGCTCTTATTGATCTTTTCACCTTTGACGCGCACATTCTGCTCGCTCCTTACTTTCGGCTCCTGTTCAGGTTCAGGATCCGGCGGAACGTCCGCTTTTGAATGTCGGGGGGGGGGGGGGGCAGCAGAAAAAGCATGAGCCGTCCCTGGCGCATCTGTTGGAAGCGGAAGCATAGGGACTTCCGGCGGTTCCCATTTAGTGGGATCCTGGAGATCATCTTTTGGCACCCACTTAACGACACGAGTACGCGTATTTAACAGCGGAATCGGTACGTGACGAAGGGTGGTGTCGGTAATTCGGAAATACTGCTCAAAGGATCGATCTGTCGGGGTCAACGCGGTCGGCAGGACTTCGCCACTTTGGCGGAAACCTCTGGTCACGGAGTTGTGCAGATCGACTGCTAAAATCGCAAGAGTGTCTGGAGGGACAATAGACGCTAAATGTTTGAACGAATCTGTCTTAGACAAGCTAGCCCAATCATGGTCCAGCGGCATCGTGAGCAACTCGGCCGTCATCTCGAGAGTCAAAGGCTGAGTGTCCGAGCGATGCGGTCCCAAACGAAGAGGAACTCGCGTAACGGTATAAGCCGTATCTGTTGCTTCTCGGGACGAGCCGAGATTATTCAGCTGGAGCAGGCGGCGTTCATGAGCGTAACCTAAAGCTGCAGCAAATTTTTGTTGCATATTCGCACATGTCTTCGGAGCCTCTTGCAAGTGCAGTGGGTGACTAGAAACCAACAATCGCACGCGAGAGCTCATCAAAGTGGGCGTGATATCATGAAAATTGACGACGTACACGTAAGGGTGTAAGCGCGCTATATAAGTAATAATGGACGCCGTTCAATCAGCCACATCATGAAGCCAGCCATTTTGCACAGCTTCATCGTCCAATTAATGGCCGTAACTCCCCTGCCAACATCTCTGGATGTCAAGTTGCAGAGTGCTGAATGAACGCAGGGTGGAGACGCTATACACATCGACGATGACCATTCCGCTTCAGGCAAATAAGCCTTGATCAATCGGAGGGTCGAGTCATATCGTCCGCAGAGCGTGTGCTGAACCACAGGTATCTTCGGAAAATTCTTCTGATGAATCTTGTTGGCAGTTGAAAAGTCAAGAGCAAGGACGACTCGAAATGACGTCCCGCACGACTCATTCGCTCGTTGCAGTCCTAAAGTACTTCCTCCGGCGCCGCTAAGGAGCATCACGACTTTGCGATACGTGATCGGCACCCAGTGGACCTTTTCAAACCTTCGGCGAATCTCGCCTTCTGTAGCTTATCGGCATTTCTTTTCCTCCTCGTCGGTTCGTCGGTCGAAATCGTCGTTGCCGAGCGATTCTTCACGAGAATTCTTATTCTTATCGGCAGAAGGAGACGTCTTCTGCACCGAGCTCAAAAGCATCGGTTCGGGAGCCGCATCGCCTTGAGTCAGATGGCTTGCGACCGAAACAGTGAATGATATGTTAGCCTTGTCAGATTCGGCTTCACCATCCTTCGTTAAATCGTCGACCGTCTCAGCATTCACCTCGTCATCAAAACGAACAATATCGCCCAAAGCAAGAACTTCACCTTGAGTAATCACTGTCGGCACATCCTGGGTAGAGGAGATCGCCACTGGGGCAGCGAACAGCGAACTTGTCATGATCCTCAGGAGAAGAACACATTCCATCGACTACCCCAAGTTGCTCGTACTCAGAAGACGTAGCAACGAAAACTTGCCCGGTTTCCATAGGCTCTGAAAGAGAGCGACTGGCTCGCAGTAATTGCGCCCAGGCTCGACCTTCATCGTGCGCGCAGCATAGGCTATCACTTCATAAGCATCGCTGTTCGAACTTTGAGAAGGCGTAACTGTAGGTACTCCCCAAGTCGTCGAAGCTCCCGCTCGTTTCGGCGGTGGACGCTGGAGGTCTTCAATCTTGCACAAGCGAGCGTAGACTCGGTTCTCAACTGTGCTCAGGCTCTTTCGCATCGCATGGTGTTGTTGCCCATAAACCTGAACTACCACGGGGTTGCGCTCGTTATAAGTTGTTCTGAACGTCAAAATCGGAGAATCGACTCGTCGATCCTGCACCTTTAACTTCTTGCGCCCATAAGCGACTTGTGTGCGGAGAAACGCAATGCGATTTCGCGGGTAGTCCACTATGGCTCCCAACACCCGAATATCGCGCGCTCCCAGCAGAAATAAGTGATTAGTATCGGCCACAATGGCAACCACTGGAACGGCCACGTCGTCCGCGAGCGCAATTCGTAATGCGACCCATTTGTGGATAGTCGTCTTATTCAATCCTGACCCGTACAGGGTGCGCTCGACTGGAAGATCGCTTCGATCCATGATGATATTATCCTTTGCCAGTTTTTCGACCATCCCACGACAAATATAGACATCAGCCATTACATGCAAGCCAAAAGTCGTTGCGAACTTCGGCCCGTCTCGTCGTCTGTAAATATGACCAACTATAAACGTAAGTGTGCCAGGGTCCAAACAACCGATGGTGATGAGGTCTTGCTCGATCTTTCCCCCATCGCTAGGCGAAAGTGCAGTGTGATGACATCGTATCTCCGGTTTCGCATCGCCCGGCATCTGCATCGTCACCGCTACCACTTCTGGCGTCCCACATCTCGCCTCTGAATCTATATTGGCGCTCGCCGCGTCGGCTGCTTTCTCATTCCCCAGTTTCGCTGACAACAAATTTTGACACTTCTCAATCGGAGGCACATATACTCCCTCCTTTATTTCTTCGGATAATTTTTGTTTCTCGTTCATCAAATCGGACATTCCTGTCAACTTCTCCTCCATCGGCGCCGCTGTGGTCTGCTCTGCTGCGACCAAAACTGTATCGGCTAAAACATCGGATAAAATGGTCTCGGGGGGGGGGGGCGTAGGAAAAGAAGACGTCGTCCCCGACGTTAACTCGAAAGGTCTAACGTCATCGTCGGGAACTGCGCTGCAAGACATACACGTCCCCGACGTCAACTCGAAAGGCCTAACGTCATCATCGGGAACTGCACTGCAAGACATACACATTGAAGAATGGGGGGACACTGGAACCTGCGGCATCGGTTCGTCGGTCTCCGAGTCTGAGTCTTCCCAATAGCGCGGAGAATCCAAAGTTGCATCTAATATTGCTTCCACATACGATGTAGAAGGCCACCGAACGATCCGAGCGTTGGTGGTATTTTGCTCCTGTTGCAAGCGATGGGTGCTCGTCACAGCGGCATCGGCAACATCATCGGAGACTCGGGCGGTGCGCGCCGTCGGGTAAAAGACAACGCCCGACGATGGCGGCGCTTCGCATAGAGATTGGAACGCGAAAGTTGCGCTCGAATGTCCCGAACTATCCTGATATCGGCCTCCATCATATTCGTCATCGCGCTGTCGATGACGTCTGCGCCGGCGCGAATGCGACTAGAGCTCCGACTATGGCGGCGACGGCGGGGGCTCGGGCTTGTTTGAGGAGTATTGGCCTTTCGATCAGGGCTCTTACTTCGATGTCGGCGCGACGATCGTCTAGAAGGTGATCGTCCGTCTCGCTGTCGTGTAGAAGACGATTTGCTATCCTTGATGCCTCTAACCTCGCTCACCATGGTCGCCATGGTCGCCATTGTGGTTCCAAGCTCGGTGAGGGCCGTTTGGATTTCATTAGTAGGCTCCGATCCGCGCGTGGCGTTTGCATGAGATGCATCATCACGCTTCTCCCAATCGGAGCGCGATATGGGTTGCTTCTTCTGTTTTCGAATGCGCTTCCACATCGCACAGCAATATCGGTCCGGATCGCGGTTGCAAACCACGCGATTTCCGTGTTCATCTTCATCATGGGTGGTCCAGAAGAATCCGCAGTCCTTGCACGTCTTCTTGCACCACCAAGAAGGATCTCGTAAGATCAGCGGATCCGTATTCCCAGACGGTTTATCCGCATCTTGCTTAGCTTGTTGATCGGAAGTCATAGCTCGACCTCCCCGCCCTCGCGGCGGTTTATTCGATTTCGGATTGGGGGGCCCTTGGTCCTTCTCCTCCTCCATCAACTTTCGAAAGTCGTTTTCGAGTCGCGTAATAAGCGCCACCGTCGACTTAAAAGTCAAATAACTATCCGGATGTCTGCTCCTCATAGTCCGCACACGGGCCCGCAGCTCCTTGGACGCCAGACCACTGACAAGCTGGTCGAGGATATCAACGTCATCCATCGTGCGGCTGGACACGGTACAAAAAGCCAAAGCTTCACTCTGAAATTTGGTACAATACGTTTGTACGTGCCGCTCCCCAGACTTCTTCGGAACTGAAGCCTGAGTGACCTTCCGTAGCTTATCGAGCAGCTCCTGCTGCGTGCTCGGAGGTCGGCATGTCGATCTAAAGCAATCCAGAATTTTATCGCAATGCGCCTTATTAAGACGACGGATGCGACGAACCGAGGCTCCATGCTCTCCGTCGTCAGCATCCAATTTCAAGTGAAACGACGGACCGTGCGGTAGCTCATCGCGGAGCTCCTCGTATTTCCGCAAATGTTCCTCAAAAATTGGTGCAACGGTATCCCGTAAGTGCACCAGTAATAAATAGGTAACGTAATTTCTCGACCGAGTAATGGTCATCTGCGAAGGTATACATCACCGCTGCCGAATCCAGATTGAATTACCGTTGATCTTGGCCGTCGATGACGAGTTTGAAGTTGTCAGGCTTCAAACTGGAAGTGGGGCGACGGGATCGGCCCAAGTTGGCCTTCTCGAAGGCGCCCGCAACCGTCTGCGATAATCCCCGTGATAATCCCCGTAAAAATTTCGCACCTTCATCCTCAGTTTCCGCCCTACTCTCAGTCTCCGTATCGACTCGGGGCGGAGGTTCATCCCCCGTTTCAGTGTTCCTTTCCGGTTCAGGCTGCCTCACGGGCGTTTCCGGTTCGGGTCGACTCACGGGTCGTTCGCGGCTACTCTCACGACGCGTACGTTCGGCTAACAATTCATCTCGCTCACGACGAAGTCGTTCAACCTCTTCACGTGGGGTCTTCGTTGTCTCGGTCTCTTGCTGCAATGCGTCATTTAGCATGTCCACTTCTCGTCGAGCCGCTTCTTCTTTCGCTTTAGCCCTTTCACGGGCAAAACGCTCAGCTAATCGTTCATTTTCGCAACGTCTCCGCTCGAGGTCCTCACGAAGTCGACTTCGGGCTGCGGATCCTCGCTCAATCGTAACACGCTCGCCACGGTCCGGGGTCGTTGGACTCAACGGCTAAAAATTGCAGTATCCGGAGGCATGTCAGGGGGCAAGTCAGCAACGTCGACTGCCTCGGCCTCTCTTAATTCACCTTCCTCGCGGCCTATCCCAGGGGCGGCGGGAAGAACTGGAGGAGATTCGTCCTCACGCACGTCTGCGTCTGTATCCATACTGTATCAAGGTCGATGAGGAATCTCGAAACACGTCCGGATCCGATCACTCGAAGTAATGCACGTTGATCCCAACAGCGCTATCTGTCGCTGTAAAAACAGCCTCACGGAATTCCAGTCTGCTGGCAATCCAAAATGCCCGTGGGTAGCGATCCCACTCGCTAACAGCTTCCGCCGTTCAGCTATACCAAAATCAATTTCCCGGGTGAATGCGCTGCGATTTTCAACTCGCACGCGTGTTCGTCGTCTCTCGAAACGCACGAACAAAACAAAGTCCGTGTATATTCTCAACGCAAACCGGTCCACTGGAACTCCGCGTGCTTGATCAGGGCACACGTGCAAATCCGGACCACGTAATACAATACGTACGGCGGCACTCGTTCGTCGGCGACCGATGTAGTCGCACGATCTCGTGTACTCCACCGCGTATGGCGGCACAGAAAAACCACTCCCGACCCCCGGGTGACAAAGGGGGTACTCACCGACTCGTCCTAGACCTCACTGAACGAGGAAAACACGGACTCGGGGTCGGATATGCTCGCCATACACCTTGCTCACGCTCACCAAGCCTCTCAACAAGATGGAGAGATGGTATATGATAGCAAGAATGCTACAAGAATACTGCAAGAATGCTTCTCACAAGGGAGAGGTATGATGTCAGTAGGAAGTAGGGAAAGGCGTCCCGTTGAACGGGTATCACGCCTCAAGAAAGGGCGGAAAAGCCTTAGCGGTCAGGAGTTGCCGCCACAACTAACTCGAGACAACAAATCACCACAAGGCAGTCTACCATTTGTTAAAACTGCGAAAAAGGACATATTGTGCAAACCACTGAACACCCTGCGCGCTCACGTTCGCACTCAACCCCCTTTTCAGCAGTCTAACTAAAAAGACCACATGGTGCATCCAAGCACCATCGCCCGGACCCATGAATCGTCAACTGGCTCGAGGTCGCGTAGCCGCCTAGCAGGTGTAGCCAACACCCCCCCTGCAACGACGCGCGTGCTTCACTACAAACGACGAAGGAGCATGATCTCACGTGCGCCGCGCCCCAAGGTCGTCGTAGCAGCAGCAGCAGCAGCAGAAATCAGGAGGCGCAGCTAACGAGATGGAGCTGGCGCCTCTTGTTGCTTTCGAGGAACTTACGCCACTTAGAAACAACGTCACCTCGACGTCGACATTGGTCTTAGCCACATCGGTATAGAGGTACGTGTTCTCCTCGACGGGGCTTCGAAGCCGAACGTGGTGCTGGCTCGTCGGGAACTCCTCCGGGTAGTAGACGCTCATGCCGATGTCGTAAATGTTGAGTGTCGCTGAACGCTCGTGGTCCTACGTCGTGCTACAATCGACGCAACGGACTATGCCCCCAAGTGCTGCGCTCCCCTCCAAGCTTGTGGAGGTGAAGGCATTCAGCTTTGGGGTAGGTCTTCGAGTTCTACTCCCCGGTAGGGAGCACTGACGCGTAACGGTCGTTATCGATAGCGTGACCAAGCAGGCGCATCAGTGCGCTCGGGAGTTCGACATCCTTTTCTGTTTCGGGCCTAGGAAGCTCTCGAAGAAGTAGCCCCGAAAAACAGCCGCATTGAAACCCCGCGGCACGATCCCGCCCTGGGGGTTTTTGAGACACCCACCAAAGTGGCCAGTTCATAAGCCCCTCAAGAACATTGGGCCTTGTGATAGTTCTCGATCTTGTAGAGCAGGTACCAACCCTCGCGCAATCTGCGGCGCGCTTGGTTGTCTCGTCGAACGTGCATGCGCTTTCCACCCTCCCGACGCTCGTACCGTGGTCTACTCATCTCATTTTGACAAAGTCGGACATAATAGTCCCTCGCATTTTTCTCCACAAACAGTTCGGTTTTATTGTAGATGCGCGAGTTCTTGAGTCGCGCGGCCCGCGTGGGATCGCCGCCAGCATCGGCGACGGCCTTCGCGTGACTGACGAACAGCCCACAGTTCGCCCCGCCGGTCCTGATCCTTAATGAAGGGGTAGTCGCAGGTGCCCCGTGGGCCAACGAGAAACCATTGGTCGAAAGCCCAGGGTCGATCACCGAAATGAGCTCGTCGTACTTGATGCCGAGTTTGTCTATGTTTACCTCTTCCTTGTGTTTCGCCTCGCGGGCCGCCGGCCTGTTAAGAGCTAGTTTGCGCGCGGCGGCATCCTAGGCGCTCCTTTGCATCAAAAAAACCCGATGATGATGGCACCGCTCGCGGCGGCGCGTCGTCCAGTTGTGCTCATTCTCGCACCGAGGCCCTCCCCCTAGAAATACGTGTCACTACTGCCTCGGAGTCGTCGCAGCAACTTCACCCTGCATTATTAGGAGCGCCTCGACTAGATGATGATAACACGCCCATCGCCTGCCGTGAGCAAGCCGTGGCTCCCCTCCTCGAGTCGTCCTCCTGCCCACGTTTGACTGGGATTACTTTGGTTTCTGCTTCCATTTCGCTCGTTTTGGCTACAATCGAGCCGGCGGGAACATTGCTGTGGGCTCTCGTACTACATTGTCTTCCACGCGCTCGTCGGACACTAAAATAATCTCTGCCGACTCGGTGGGGATGCACTCAGCGCATCGTTGACGTCGAAGGCGCAGCGATTTGTAGGTGGATAGTCCCAAGACCACCTGACGACGGGACCTCGCTCATTCGTCCGATTTGCCATCTTACAAGTGTATCGCATTGTCCAGAGCGTCAGGCTCGACGCGTTGTCGTAGATTCTCCGCGCGGTCTCCGCGCGGTCTTGTTGGTCTCGCCGCAGCGGCCCGTGTCGAGGTGATGCAAGAGGCTGTCAGCGACCTCACCACAAGTAAAGCGCGCGCCGTGTTTGATGAAGGTGGTCGCCGCCGGCTGCGCGAGCATGGCCCCGTCGGAAGCATCGGGGGGGCGCCGTTTTGCGGCACGCGAGACGACGCCAGCGCCGGCGGGGTGTAGCGGTAAGAATAGGGACGGCTCCTCTGGATCAGCCAGTATGTCGTACGCCCCCGACGAACTTCCTCAATTTGGCAGCTACGGAGATCAGATCGGGGTCATTTGGGGTGGTGTATTTCAGGGTCCTTCAAAATCCGGGCCAATCAATCAATCCCTGGGGATTTTCGGCCTCAGCGCGCGGGATCCCACGCTTCTTCTTATCCGGCAGGTAGTTAGTTAGTTCCCCCTATATAAATGGGGTTCGGGGGGGATGAAACTGCCTTCCCCTCATGGGTAGCGTGTCGCCCCCCGATACGACGACGCGGGGATCCAGCAAGAATGCGAAGACGTGGGCGCGTGATGGCAAGGGTCGGTGGCGCGTGACGACGAGTGCGAGCCCGCCGTACGTATGCCGGCGGCGGCAGCGCGCGGCGTGGCGTCGCGCGAGGCGATGGCCAAGGAGCTAGAGAAAAGCCAGGAAATTCGTTTCGAAGTTCTGACGAACGACGGGGACATGCGGCGGCTCGAGCAGCTGTGCACCCTGAAGAACATATTCGCGGCGCAACTGCCGAAGATGCCGCGCGACTACATCAGCCGCCTCGTGTTCGACCGGCGTCATGTCTCGCTTGCGATCCTGCGGGACGATGCCGTACTCGGCGGAATTTGCTACAGGCCGTTCCGCGCGCAGCGATTCGCGGAGATCGCGTTCTGCGCCATCACGGCGAGCGAGCAAGTGCGGGGGTTCGGGACTCGGGTGATGAACCACCTCAAGGAGCACGCGAAGCGCAGCGGGATTCTGTACTTCCTCACGTACGCCGACAACTACGCGATCGGTTACTTTAAAAAACAGGGTTTCAGCGCCAACGTTGGGTTGCCGCGCGAGAAATGGTTTGGGTTCATCAAGGACTACGACGGGGGCACTTTGATGGAGTGCTACATCCACCCGACGATCGACTTCTTGAACGTCCGCGAGATGGTCCGGTCGCAGCGCTCGTTCGTCGAGGCTAGACTTGTGGATAGATTCGAGGCGACCGAGCCGAGACGACTCATCGATCCCACGGTCGACCTGACCGACAATACCGTCTCCTTGTTGGACCACGTCCCGGGTTTGAGGGAGCTGGGATACACCGAGGCGCAGCTGCGCGCGCTGGTGGGATCCGACCGCGCCGAGAACGAGCGAAGGGCGGAGGAGCGACAGGCCATGTCGGCGCTCTTGGAGAAGACCAAACGACATGAGGCGTCTTGGCCCTTTTTGGAACCCGTCGACGTCGTCGATGTCCCCGACTATCTCGACGTCATTTCGGACCCGATCGATCTCAAGACGATCCACGACCACCTCAAATCTACTTCCCGCTACCGACACTTCACCCACCTCAAGGCCGATATCCTCCGCATGCTCGACAATTGCCGCAAATACAACGTCTCCGGCCTCTATGTCAAGACGGCAGACACCCTCGAAAAGTACGTTCTTAACGAGGCGCGCAAACTCGAGGAGCACCTCGCCCGCTGCGTCCCTCATCCGGACGGACTCTCCTGATTAACAACACACAACATTTGATCTACTCACGACCATCCTCTTCCTAATAACTTCTACAATTAATTGTAGTAAAAATAAATGCACAACGCTGCTTTTTTTTCTGGTGGTGTGTCGCACTCACCTCCGTCCTCGGAGGAGACCAACGTCTCCGGATTGGTCCACGGCCGCCACCGCCGCCATCTCGAGGCGGAGCTCGGAAGGGAGCGATGACAGAAGCTTCGGAGGAGGCTCGGGCGGCGAGGCGGCGAGGAGCCGGTGTCTCGCCTCGCGAAGCTTGGCATCGCGGTCGTCGGTCCTCGCCTTTTCGCGCGCGACGCGTCGGTCGTGGGCTCGGCGTTGGGCGTCGAGAGCCTGCTGGTGCGCGGCCCGTTGCTGCTCGATCACCGCGGCGAACGTCGCCTCGAGCGGCGCGAGGCCGTCGCGGATGGCAGCTCGGAGCCCCGCGGCGTCGTCCCTCACCGCTCGTTGCTCGCGCCGCAGCGCCGCGAGCGCCGGAAGGAAGCGACCGGCGATCTGCCGCCGCGTGCGCGCGATCTCCGCGCGGGCGCGGTCGACGTCGCCCGACGCCGCCTCAGCGCCGCGTCGCGCGACGTCTCGTTGCCGGACGAGTTCGTCCCGCTCGGCCGCCAATACCCGTCCGCGCTCCTCGGATGATGCGCGGTGCTTCGCGACCTCGGCGCGCAGCTCGTTGTTCGTGTCCCGTTCTTGTACTAGCGCCGCCGCTGCGCGCTTAGCCGTCTCCCGTAAGACCGCCACCTCGCGACCCAGCTGCTCGCGCCGATCGGAAGATGATGCGCGGCGTTTCGCAAGCTCGGCACGCAGCTCGTCGGTCGTACCTTTCTCGCGTAGCAGCGCAGCCGCATCGCGGTCAGCCGATTTTTGGAGGGTCGCGAGCTCGCGACCCAGCCGCTCGCGCTCCTCGGATGATACGCGGTACTTCGCGAGCTCGGCGCGCAGCTCGTCCGTCGTGTCTCGCTCGCGACGCAACGCGGCCGCATCACGGTCTGCCGTCTCTCGCGAGGTGGCCAGCTCTCTAACCAGCAGTTCGTGCTCATCGTGGCGTCGCCCGAGCTCAGCTCGCAGCTCATCCGCCGCGTCTCGCTCGCGTCGCAACGCAGCCGCATCGCGGTCAGTTGACTCTCGGAGGATTGAGAGCTCGCGATCCACCCGCTCGCGCTCCTCGGATGATACGCGGTGCTTCGCGAGCTCGGCGCGCAGCTCGTCCGTCGTGTCTCGCTCGCGACGCAACGCGGCCGCATCACGGTCTGCCGTCTCTCGCGAGGTGGCCAGCTCTCTAACCAGCAGTTCGTGCTCATCGTGGTGTCGCCCGAGCTCAGCTCGCAGCTCATCCGCCGCGTCTCGCTCGCGTCGCAGTGCAGCCGCATCGCTGTCCGCAGTCTCACTTAGGGTCGCGATCTCGCGAACCAACTGCTCGCGTTCCGTGGGTGATGCACGGCGTCGCTCGAGCTCAGCTCGCAGCTCTTTGGTCGTGTCTCGCTCGCGTCGCAGCGCGGCTGCGTCACGATCAGCCGTCTCTCGCAGGGTCGCAAGGTTGCGAACCAATCGCTCGCGCTCCTCGGATAATGCGCAGTGTTTCGCGAGCTCGGCCCGCAGCTCGTCGGTCTTGTCTTGCTCTCGCAGCAGCGCGGCCGCATCACGATCAGCCGTCTTTTGCGAAGTCGCCAGCTCTCTTACGAGCAGTTCGTGCTCCTCGCGCTGTCTCACGAGCTCAGCTCGCAACTCTTCGGACGCGTCTCGCTCGCGTAGCAGCGCAGCCGCATCGCTTTCCGCCGTCTCTCGCAGGGTCGCGAGCTCGCGAACCAACAGCTCGCGCTCCGTAGATGATGCATGGCGGCGCGCGAGCTCAGCTCGCAAATCGTCGGCCGCGTCTTGCTCGCGTAGAAGCGCAGCCGCATCGCTGTCCGCCGTTTCTCGTAAGGTCGCGAGCTCGCGACCCAGCCGCTCGCGCTCCTCGGATGATGTGCGGTATTTTACGAGCTCGGCGCGCATCTTGTCGGCCGTGTCTTGCTCGCGTCGCAGCGCGGCTGCATCACGGTCAGCCGTCTCTCGTAGAGCCGCAAGCTCGCGAACCAATTGCTCGCGCTCCTCGGATGATGATGCACGCCGTCGCGCGAGCTCTGCCCGCAGCTCGTCGGTCGTGTCTCTCTCGCGTCGCAGCGCGGCTGCATCACGATCAGCCATCTCTCGCAGGGTCGCAAGCTCGCGAACAAATCGCTCGCATTCCTCGGACGATACCCGCCGTCGCTCGAGCTCGGCACGCAGCTCGTCGATCGTGTCTCGCTCGCGTCGCAGCGCGGCCGCATCACGATCAGCCGTCTCTCGCGAGGTCGTCAGCTCTCTCACCAGCAGTTTGTGCTCATCGCGGTGTCGTACGAGCTCAGCTCGCAGCTCATCGGCCGCATCTCGCTCGCGTAGCAGCGAAGCCGCATCGCCGTCCGCAGTCTCTTGTAGCTCGCGAAATAACCGCTCGCGCTCCTCGGATGATGCGCGGCGTCGGGCGAGCTCGGTGCGCAGCTCGTTGGTCGTGTCTCGCTCGCGCAGCAGCGAAGCCGCATCACGGTCAGCAATCTCCCGTAGGGTCGCGAGCTCGCGAACCAACCGGCCGCGCTCCTCGTCGACCCCGTCGTGGTCGTGCCTTGGGGTGGTTGCCTCGCGGTTACGGACCATCTCCACCGCTCGCCGCTCCTGGTCTTCCTCCAAGTGCGCTGCGATGTCCCGCGACAGCTGTTCCCGTGCCTCCTCGGCGGCTCGCCGCTCTGCCTGGTGCCGTAGGGCTTGTGTCCGTGCCTCGTCGCATTTGGCGACGACGTCCGCGAGTTCTGCGCGATGGGCGACGAGCTGCTCGCCTGCCGATTTTCGAACCCCCTGGAGCGCGTCTTCTGCCGCGCGGCGCCGCTGCTCGGCCAACGCCAACTTTCGCCGTAGCTCCGAGACCTCCGCATTCAGCACCTCGCAGCGCTCCTCGGCCAAAGCCACCTTGGATCGATGCGCCGAGGCCTCCGCGACGGCCGCCGCGCGCCGCTCCTCGGCAGAAGACAATTTTGGCCGCAGCGCCGAGGCTTCCACAACAGCCATCTCGCACCGCTCCTCAACGTCCGCCAATTTCGGCCGCAGCACCGAGGCCTCCGCAACAGCCGCCTCACACCGCTCCTCGACCTGCGTCAATTCGGAGAGCAGCGCGCGAACTTGGGCAGCCGCCGCGGTATGAGCGGCGTCGGCAGCCCGATAACGCTGCTCGGCCAGCGTCAATTTTTTTCGTTCAGCCAAGAGCACCGACGCCCGCGCCTCGTCAACCTGCTGCACCAGCTGCGACCGCACGGCCTCGATTTCCGCAGCTGCCGAGGCCTGCGCGTCCTCGGCAGCCGCGCGAGCCGCGTCGATTTCCGCGTCGGCCCAGTCGCGCGTCGCCTCGAGATCAGCAACTGCCGAGGCACGCGCCGCGTCGGCCTCGCGACGTTCCTCTTCGGCCCGAGCCACGCGCCTCTGCAACGACGCCTGGGTCTCGTCGTGTTGCGCATCGGTCTGAGTCGCGTGCTCGCCGACGGCCCTCCGCCGACGCACTCTTTCCGTTTCCGTTCGGCACTCGGCAGCCTCCGCGCGCGCGCGTTCGAGGTCCCTCTCCGCCTCGTCGGCCCTCGCGCGAAGGGCCCGCACCTCGGTCGCCGCGTTCGCCTCGAGGTCGGCGAGGTCCTGCTCGAGTGCGATCCGCGCGTTTCGCTCGGTCTTTAAGGCTGCTCGAGACGCGGCATCCGCCTGCGAGGCAGCGCTCTGGAGCTCGCGCGCCCAGTGCTCGAGCTTGGTCGCCTTGGCCACCGCCGCCTCTCCCTCGGTACGCGCCGCGTCCGAGGTCTCGAGCGCCACGCGCGTCGCGGTCCTCGCGTCCTCGAGTTCCCTGCGCCACCGAGCCTCGTCTGCCTCGCGTGCCGCTTCGACCTCCTCGAGCCGAATCTTGTCAGCCTCTCGCGCCGTTGTGACGACCTCGAGCCGAACCCGAACCGCGTCGCGAGCCTTCTCGCACTCGCGGACCCGCGCCGCCTCCGCCTCGCGCGCCGCCTCGACTTCGCGGACCCGCGCCTCGTCCGCCTCGTGTGCTTTGCGCTCGGCCTCTCGCGCCTGAGCCTCGTGTCGCGCCCGCAGGTTCTCAAATTTGGCTTTCCAGGCCTTGCACTCATCCTCGGCCTCCACCACCCGCGCCCGCGCGGACGCCTTGAGCGCCTGCCGCTCCGCCGTTGCAGACGCCAACCGTTTGCGAGCGCGCGACAAAGACGCCGCTGCCTCCTCGAGCGCCGTCGTTCGCTCGGCGCGGACGCACGCGACGGCCACTCTCGACGCCCCTGTCGCCTCGCACCGCGCGCGCACTGCCTGTTCCTCGGCGGCACGAGCGTACAAATACATTTCATCCCGCATCACGGAACGACGACGCATCATTGCCACCACCACCACCACCCTCGATATCCGTCGTCCTAACTGAAAGAGCCGTTGGAGCTAACGTCCCTCGTTCTGGCACCGCACGTCGCAAGAACAAGCAAGCAGTGAGGCGAGACACCCAGTCGTACTGGTCAGCACGTTGATTTCGTATCATCCTAACGCCGTCACCCTACCGCGCTGGAGCGGAAGATCGGCCATAAGTACAACCACCACCACCAACCCCGGCGTGGAGTTTGTATTATAGAATCGCAAGCATCATACTGAAAAGAAGATCCGAATGGACGGATCTCCAATGCGACGACGAGAGAGGGAGCCAGCCCAGCCGCCGCGACACGCGTCATGAGGAGTCTTCGAAAATAAAAATCATATAGTTGAATATAGGCGTTAGGGGTTGTAGGTAGTAGTGCTCCTGACAGTTTTAATAATACTGACAAAAGTTTAATCCAGATTTTAAGGTTTTAAACCTGCTTAAAACCAGGCTTTTTTGGTTTTGGACCGTCACCACGTCATATGCCACGTATGCTTATTACCCCTGTGAACTTGTTCTTAAAGGTCGACTGCTAAGTAGTGCTCCTGACAGTTTAATACCGACAATTTCAATGGTTTAATCCAGATTTTAAGGTTTTAACCGGTTTAAAACTGTCCAATACTCAGGGCCGCTGCTTCTGTGGTCGTCGATGGGGTAGTCGGTCGAGGGGAGATCGATGATTACAGGCCCATCGTCGTCGTCAGCACCAGGAGGAGTGTCGCCGGTGGTGCCGTTGGTGGTGTCTTCTCGTGCATACTCGCTGATGCATTGGAGGAAGAAATAGTCGAGTTCGTCTGTGCAGTGATTCAGGAGGCACGGGTTGATGTACGTGAAAAGGAGCACGGGAAAAGGAGCACGTGAACGGTGCGGGCGTGGAGGGAGTTGCGGGCCTTGGCGTGGATGACATTGTGGGGCTTGCAGGTACGTTCGGCGTCGGTTGCCTGGACGGCAAGCCTGTCGAGGCGAGTGGCGATGGGGGCAAGCTTGGGAATTGCGCCGCGCTGGTCACGATCCAGTAGGAGGTGGTGGAGTGCATCCACGTCTGCTTCCAGATCTCGACCTTGACGATCGTGATGATCTTTTTGTTAAACTTGGCGATGATGTCGTCTGTTGGACGAGCGAGGGCTCGCTCGCAAAGGATGAGGTGGCCCCAGGGGCCTTGGCGTAGGATGAGGCCGTTGAGCTCCTGGAGGGCGGCGTCCTGGTCGGCGAGATCCGGGTAGAACTTATTGATGCCCCAATCACGAAGCACACCTCCTGCCGGCCCGACGAGAGACACTTCGGCGTAGTAGACGGGGACGAGAAACCAGGCCGAGATGTACGCCGTGTCCTTCTTGAGGCCGACCTGCCGTGCACCGGAGCCGTTCCAGCCGCAGAGGACGGCTGCCTCGGCCGCCTCCCGCGTCGCCTCGTCGAAGCAGCGGCAAGTCGTGGCATTGGGTGCCCAACCATCGCGCTTTCGAGTGTTGGCAAAGTTCAAATTACAGGAATATAACTGGCCCCAAACCGAATTTAATCCGGAGCGGTGTTTAGGTTCGGTCTAAAAGGAGAACTAATCGTAGGTGACGAAGCACCCCCCACTCGGCGTCTCGAGGTCGGCGTCGTCGCAGAGGAGGTCACCGTCAGAGAATTCGGGCTGGCCCGTGGATCTGACGAGGTCGGCGTAGAGGCGGCCGGTGACGGCGAGGATCGAGGCGCGGCTCGCGAGGTCGGAAAGCGGGAGGAGGGCGAACTTGGCGTTGATGGTCCCGACGGCGCAGTCGGTGAAGCCCGCCGCGGCGGCGTGGACGGCGTTGGTCGCGAGGCGCGAGCAGAGAATGGTGTCGGCCGCGTTGGAGGCGCAGGCGCGAACGGCGTAGGAGGGGTCGATGTACTTGAGGGCGACCGCGTCAGCCCCCTTAAACCTATCCCTCAGCTTGTCGCACAACCAGAGCCCAACGTCGGAGATGGCCCTTTCGTCGGCCCGGAGGCGGGCGTTGACGCCTTCCGCGACGACGACGACGGCGGCGTCGTTTTGGGCGAGGCGATCACCGAGATAGTCGAGGAGGGGGTCCAGGGCGAAGCCCTTCTCGGGCAACAAGACAGCGTCGACGTCCCCCGGCGCCGCTAGAGCGGCGTGCGCGGCGAGGAAGCCGGCGTTGCGCCCCATGAGACGCACGACGCCGACGCCGCGAGGAAAGGCCCGAGCTTCGATGACGGCAGTATCGATCGCCTCCTTCGCCTTGGCAACGGCCGTCAAAAAGCCGAAGGAACGGTCGATCAACGGGATGTCGTTGTCGATGGTCTTGGGGACTGCGACGACGCGGATCGCCGACGTCGCGGGGAGCGCGTCGCAAATGGCTCTCGCGCCGCGAATCGTCCCGTCGCCGCCGACGACGAAGAGCGCGTCCACGCCGTGAGCCTCGAGCACTCTCACCATCTCGCCCGGATCGCGGCGGCCGCGCGAGGTCCCCAGGATGGTGCCGCCCTTCTCGTACACCCCCCGCAACTCGCGCGGCTCGAGCAATCGCAACCTTCCGGCCACGAGGCCCGCGTACCCCCCTTCCACCCCCAATACCCGCCGCACGCCGTACTGCGTCCACAAGCACCGCGCCACCTCCTGCACGACGGCGTTGAGGCCCGGGCACAGCCCCCCGCAGGTCACGATGGCGCACGTCGCCGAAGCGTCCAGGCTTACCCGCGACCTCGGGCCAGCTCGCACGTACGCCACCACCCGCTCGCGCGCGCCCAGGTGGACGGCTGCCTTGGCGAGCACCACCTCGTCGTCCTCGACGTACGGCCCGCGAGCCGGGTTCGCCACGGACACCACGTCGGTCACCACGCAACGCGGACGGACCACGTCAAGCGACTCGCTCGCTGTCGTCGCCCGGAGGGGAGGAGGACCCAACACGGCTGGTCTCCCCCGCGGAATGACCAACGCGCTGCTGCGGTACAGCGCCACGATCAGCCCGCACCGTCGTCGCGAGCGCCACCCCATATCTATTGCCACTCCGAACCACCCATTTCACACAAACTTGAACAACAACTTTTTTTTTTTTTTTTGTAGACTAGGAAAAATAATAATAAGGCCGGGTTGCGCACCCAAACTTGGGCCATAGCGCCGTTGACCTGCTGCGGCCTCCGATGTTGTTTCCCGGAGTGCCCGGCGCCACGAGAAGCTCCAAGCAAGCGCGCCGCCGTGGGTCGATGATTAATAAAATATAAGCAAAGCAAAATCAGCACGCGCCATGGGCGCCGTTTTCTTTCTTCAATTCCAATGTGAGGAGAGGAAAGCAGACGTGGCCGAGAGGCGCCTAAACCCGTATCTCTTTGAAAAGACAATGACATACTCCCCATGACGATGATCATGTGGAGTGCGGCGACTGGGACCAGGTGCACCGGAGGCGACCGCATCACTAAAACAAAATGTGGGTGGTGGTTGGATGGACCTCGCCAAGACGCGAGCAAGCAGGGGTGTGGAAAATATTATAAGGTCTCCCGAAAAAATGGATGATGACGATAAAAGCGGGTTCAAAAGCATCAAGCCAAGGATGAATGTAAAATGGACAACGAGCGATGACGGGTGCGAGGAAGCAACGATCGACGTCATTATCTTGCGAATCACCTCATGTGAGATTACTCAGCCTCGCATTGATCATCGCTTGGAGTTCCTCCGGCGACGCGGTCTTGACGGCCTTTTGCGCGGCTATGCGCTCGTTGCGTTCTCGTTGGGCCGTCGCGACGACGGCTGCCGCCTCAGCCTTGATGCTCGCAGACGTGCCGCCGGCCATCGGGCTCGCGCCCGGCCCGGATGGCGGCGGCACCGCTGGCTGCGACAGGACTGATGATCGACCAGCCATGCTGCTCTTGAGCCTACTGTTGATCAAGGCCTGGAGTTCCTCGGGCGTTTTGGCATTCTTGGCCGCCTCCTGAGCCTTGGCCCGTTCCTCTTGGTCTTTGCGCGCAGCGGCGACAATACTTGCCGCCTCTGCCTTGACAGCAGCCTGCGAGACGGGTCCGCAAACGCAATGCGTACGCTCACATCGTCCTCCATCGCTTTGTAGTCAGTAGTAGTCTTCCTGTCGCCGATGGGGCCACGCAGCAGCACTTTCCTAAGCACTTTCCTACGTAATAATGATAATACCAAGTGTTGCAACGCAAGAATCAAATGCTCGCAACCTTAATACAAGCACAACTGGGGAACTCTGCGGCGCCTTTGTCGCGTAGGGGTTATTTTCGTTCTTTGTGTTGCAACGCAAGAATCAAATGCTCGCAACCTTAATACAAGCACAACTGGGGAACTCTGCGGCGGCTTTGTCGCGTAGGGGTTATTTTCGTTCTTTCCATCCGATGTTGCAAATTGCGCTCAGGACGTACTCGCGTGTGATGGTGGTGACAATGTGGGCCATACCCGGGTCGCCGTCGAGGAGGTCCTCGGCGATGTTTGTCGTGCCGTAGACGTCTTCGATGACAGCGAGGGCGTCCGTGGAGTCCTGGAGCACGAAGCCGAGGTCGTCGGCCGTGCTCGCGACATCCCAGGGGCCGATCCACACCTGTTTTACCGTGGCGTTTTTGTGATGTCCGCTTGAAGATATATAGACAGCTGCCATCAAAGACGCACGTTTTTCCCGCCGCCGAGCGTGTCCATAAGGCTCTGGAGACAAGAGTCGACGGCAGCGTCGCCGGTGTCCACGCGGCCGTCGGGTCTCGCGATGCGCGCGGTGAGCGTGTCCATCAGGACCATCGCGGCAGAGGTATCGCGAAGGAGCGGGCGCAGACAGGCGAAGGCCGTCGCGTTTTGCATATACCTAAGCCACGTTCCCAAGAACCAAAAGGGGGAGTGCACATACATGTTGTTTCCTTCCCAGATGAATATGGTGGGCTTTGCCCTGTCGAAGCCGTTGTTGGCCTCGAGCTCGCCGAGGACGTCGGCACCAACATACCCCGGCGGATACGGAACGGCAAGCAGCTCGGACGGGAGCTCGGGGAGAACCTTGCGCTTGTACTCGAGGACGCTCGGCTGGTCTACCTCGAACGTCTTCAGTTGGGGGAAGCGTAAGGCGCGCGAATCGAGGCCGCTTCCCAGCAGCACGAGCTGCGTCGCGCCGGCGCGAATGCCTGCTCGCACGCGGTCGTCGATATAGCGCGTCCTGGCGCCCATCCAGAGGAGGAAGAAGGGAAACTTGGCTGTGACGGCCTCGGCCATCGATCGCGTCGCGTCCGTCGAAAATCGCGACGAATACACGTCGTCGAACAGCTTTGGATTCGCGCGCTGGGCTTCGCGAGATCGAAGTTCGTTTACAAAGAACGCGGTTCTCCCGATTTCGTTCATCTCCGACAGCGACGACAACGACGCCCTGCCGGGTAACCGGCAAAGCATTGCTGCGAGACGCATCCTTTCCCTCTGGTTTCGAACGAAGGAATAAAAGATTCGGAGTAGTTCGCCGAAGCTTCTTTGAGGTCCGTTAAGTTGACGAGGGGTGAAAGAAAGCAAGCCCGTGGCCTGGGCGTCGTAGTTGCGCGGGACGAGGAGCATGTGGAAATGGGGCGAAGTTTCGGCCACGGCGCAGACGTAGAGGCGATTGGGGCCCATGGCGCGCAAAATGGCGTTGTGAAGGTGGCGGAGGATCGGGCCAAACTCGGCGGCCTCGGCGTCGTCGTGGTCTGCGGGAGAGACGCGACGCGTCTCCTGCTGTGGAGCATGCACCAGCCCGCGATCGGCGATGCCGAGGCATAGCAGAGGAACCATCTATTCGTCGCCCACATTCGGGTGGCGTTCTTTTCGTAAACGCGGCGGCGACTAGAAGGAGAAAATCCGGATTTCCCCGATCCTTAGACCCTTCATTCCCACTTTATCACCATACCCAGACATGCTCTTAAGCGAAAACTCCGTACACTAACTGAGTTGTCTCTCTCTCCACATCGGACTGACGTTGTTAGAGACACTGCCGCTGTTGCACACCTACTGCGTCCTACCGAGGAGGACAGCCTCTCTATCTCTTGATAGAGAATATATTGGTCCGCTATCGGCACCGTCTGACGTCGAACTCAAGGGGCGTCTCGAGACCACACAACTTCGCCACGGCTACCGCGGCCGCGCGCATGTCGGGGACTTCGTCGCCGACACGAATAAAGTGGCAGCCAAAACGTCGCGAGGCTTCGGCGTCGTTGTCGCCATCGCCGACGTGGACGATGTCGTCAGCGCCCGCCTCCCGCTTGATGCGACGCAGGTTGTCGACCTTGTCGCCGCCGGCCTCGGGCGCCCCGAACACGCCCGCCACGAGCGCGTCCCAACCGCGCGCGCGCACGAGGGACTCGAGAGGTGCTTCGGGAGTTGCAGAGTTTATGTAAGTTGGGACGCGAGCTTCCTTCAGAAACTCGAGCAAAGCGCGCGCCCCGGGGACTTCATCGGCGCTCCGCAGCGCCTCGTCTACGAGAGCCGTGTACTCCGCCACGAGAGACGCCACGTCCCCGGCCCCGACCTCCGCGACAAAGTCGCGGAAGATGGTGTGCCGCGTGCACCGAACGCCCGAGACGCGCGCGTCGGTGTTAACTCGCGACATCGCATCGAGACCGCCCTCGAATCGCGCGGCCATCTCCAGCAACACCGCCCTTTTTGTCCCTTCGCTTGCGATGAGCGTGTCGTCAAAGTCCAACGACACCGCCCACATTTTAATGCTTCCCCACTTCACTGGCACTTGGGGGCATGAAGGATGTGGGTGGGTTTGTGGGGTAGGAGGGATGTGCCTGACGGGCGGAGATAAGTACGCGGGACCTAGTCGGGGTCATCGCCGAGTCGTGGGGCAGGCGAAGAGAGGACGGGCCCCGCCCGTAGGTCGTACGCATGCTGCCGCCGGATGTATGTGCGACGAAGGGTGACGTCCTGCTGGGATCGGGCGGCCTGGGCGGGGTTCCCCGAGGCGGCGACATGGGTGAGGGCGGTGAGGGCACAGCGAGCCCGGCCTAATGCTTTGGCGACCCCCCACTCACGGTATAGATGCGTCGAGTTTGGGCCGCCTTTGCCTCTCTGAAGTTGACGCAGCCGCGTGCCACCCAGGTTCGCGCAGCGATGCGCTCTGCGCATGTTTGGGCGAGAGCGTGGCACGCCGCGCTGGCCTCACCGAAGGCACCAAAGACGAGGCCGGCGACGGTGCCGTAGCTACGTAGCCGCTGTTTGACAGGGCCCAAGAAGCCACGCGGTGGTGCTGTGCCCGGCTGGGGGATGATGGCGTCGATGCCGCGGGCGTGAGCGAGGTATTCGGAGTGGACTTGCGCTGCGCGCCGATCGACAGGCGACGGGTGGGAGGGATGGAGGGCGTGGGCGGTGTATAACGCACACCAAGCGAGGGTTTTGATGTCGTAGAGTTGCTCCTTGTTGATGGAGGACGGTGCCTCATGAATCCTGAGCCTTGCGAGGGCATCCGCCCTCCCGGCGTAGGTTGGCACCTATTCGCCTCCCGGGCGGGCCGGTTGGCAGCCGGAACGTTCGCAGTGGGACGGGGTATGGCCGGGGGGCGAAGACGGAAGGTTATCGACGAGTTGGTTGTCAGTCACATCGCGGTCTCCTCGTCGCATGGCGACAAGCTTGATGGTCACTCTCCGCCGACCGACCTTTCGGCGCTCCTCGTCTACAGGCCCGTGATTCCGGACTGGCACCTCTCGGTCCGGCCTGGCTCCCATGCTCGGGAGAGGTCTGAAGTTAGTTAGTTAGAGTTGCTCCTTGTTGGGGGGGGGGTGCGGTAAAGAGGGGTCTCATCATGGAAGGGTTTGACGAAGCAAGAGCAGAGAGATTATAGGAGAAGAACCTCGTCACTGGACAGAGGACGCGGAGAAAAAGAGAGTCTACGACGGCAAAGAGAGAGACGCGGAGAGGAAGGGGAATTCGAGATTAAGCCAGTGGGAGAGCGTGGCAGGAAAGGGAGGTTGGGATTCGAATCAGACCTCTAAAGGCGACAGAGTCGAGGTGCTTAATTAATTAATTAATTAATTAACCCTGCGATCGCTACCCGTAGGTTGCGATGGAGGACGGCGCCTAACACGCTTGCTCCCTGCGGCGGCCCCGGCCGTCCCGGAGTGAGACGGTGCCTGCTCGCCTCCCGGGCTTGCCGGTTAGCACCCGGAAAGTCCGCGCTGGGATGGGGTTCGCTCGGTTGGGCAGAACGCGACGGACAGGTCGATTGTTCGTGGACCAACACGTTTGCGGCCTGCGACGCTCTTGCACGACTTCGCACAAGACCGCGCGCAGTGGCGGTCCGTCATCAACGAGTCCTCGTCCTTCGCCTCTGCCCCAACTGCGTGATTTTCCTCTGTGATTCCGGATCGGCTCCTGCCTGTCCGGCCTGGCTCCCATGCTCGGGAGAGGTCTGAAGTTAGTTAAGTTAGTTAATTAATTAATTAAAGCCGCTCATAAACCAACGCGCGCGCCGGCGCACCTACTCGCTGATCTCGCGTACAGTCGTCACGACGACGCTTGGCGAAATGAACAAAGTAAAAAGACGAAGTCACAATTCAAAACAATATTGTTCCGGAACGTGCTAGTCGTCAATCTGAAGCTTAGAATCTGCCACACAACAATGTTGGTGCTTGCGCTTTTCGCCGTCGTCGAGGCGCAGCAGCCATCGTTCTTGCCGACGGAACTCGGCGACCGCTCGCAGCCAATCGAAGTGCAGGAGTGCCACTCGGGCACTTGGTCCTGCCAAGCCTGGGAAAACGTGCGTGCGGGCCTCCACTGTGCTCGTGTGACGACCATCCTCTCGCGCAGCTTGCGTTCGAGGACGACGACGACGACGACTCGGCGCGGTTCTGCGCCGACTACAATAATGCCTACAAGAAGCCACGGAAGATGGTAGGGATGGTCGTCTTCGCCGCGATCGTTATGTGCCTCATGGCCTTCAACATCGGCGCGAACGACGTCGCGAACGCGTGGGCTACGAGCGTTGGCTCTGGCGCGATCGGATTGGCGCGCGGGACCCTCATCGCCGGCGTTGCCAATCTGGTCGGGGCCGTCGCCCTCGGCAGCGGCGTCTCCACGAAGGTCGCAACGGCCGTCTCAGATATCAAGGACGACTCTTGCTGGAAGTGCGGGTACTGCGATTCGCGAATGACCGTCTATATGCTCGGGATGACGACAGCTTTGGTCGGAGCTTCGATTTTCATGCTCCTAGCAACCTTCACCAAGATGCCCGTGTCGACGTCTCACGCGATCGTCGGCGGCATCGTCGGCGTGACGATGGCGGGCGTCGGATCCTCGTGCGTGGACTGGACCTACGGCGGTATGCTCGGGATCGTTTTGTCCTGGGTTATCAGCCCCGCGCTCTCGGGCTTGATCGCCGCCGGCACCTACCTCGGTACCAAAATCGCGATCATCGACAGCCCGGACCCGCTCGCCCGCGCTCGAGCTTTTATGCCTTTCCTCTACGGCGCGGTCGCCTTCGCGATGACGCTTATCGTCGCGATCAAGAGCAACGGCATCAAGCACTTGCACCTCGCGGAGTGGGTCCCCTATGTGGCAGCGGCATGTTCTGGGGCACTCGCACTCTTCGTGGGAATCGCTGTCTCGCTTTTTACCCTCGCCGACGTCCGAGGGCTCCGAACTCGGGCCGACGAGCGCGCACTCCAGAAAAGGCAATCGGTGATGAATCCGATTCCGTTCCCCGGTCGCTCCGAGGACCCCGAGAGACTCTTCGAGATGCGGGCGAGCGCCACTTTTCACGACGCGTTCAAGGCTGCAACCGAACAAGATGACATCGGCGACCACGCCGCCAACGTCGACGTTATCCGCGGCAAAAAGGTGACCGACAGCGTCAAAGACGCCATCTACTGTTTCAAGTACGTACTCGTCTTTAACGCGACGCTCGAAAGCTTTGCACACGGCGCCAACGATACGGCCAACTCCACCGCCGCCTTCACCGCCGTCTATTCGACCTTCAAGGAGAACCTGTCCAATTGTTCGCAGAAACCGACGTCGGTCGCGATCATGTTCGTCGGGGGCTTGTTCATCTGCGCGGGGGTTTACTCCCTCGGCTACAAGGTCATCGAGACGGTCGGCAAGAACTTGACCATCGTCGACTTCCACACGGCCTGGTGCACAGAATTTGTGCGTCGATGCGAACGGGATCGCACTCGAAGAAGAAGCCTTCGCCGCAGGCCTCGACCACCACGGTTGTCGTTGCCACCGTACTCGAAATGCCCGTCTCGACGACGCACTGTCAAATTGGTGCGTGTCTTTGCGTCTCTGTGACCTCCATGTGACACGACGATCATAGGTGCGGTCACTGCTATTGGCGCCGTCTCCCTCGGCGTCGACAAGGTTAACTGGAGCGAGTTGGGCAAGATTGTCGTCTCCTGGATTCTCACGCTGCCTTTCGCGGGCATGCTGGCAGCCGTACTTATGCTCATGTTTCGCCCGGCGCTCTGCAGCTCGTGCCCCTGGAACGATTAGAGACCAGAGCCCGACGACCACCACGTCTGTGACTCATATCTTGTCCGATTATTACATTTTTTCCCTCCCGACGACGACGACGACGAGGGCATAATGCTCGTGAAGCGTCTTCGACGAATAATTTTCGCTTCCCGTAAGCTCTTCTCGACCTGCTTTCTGATCGCGATCGTTAGCCTGGTAGCTGCGCTCTTTTTTTTACGAAGGACGAGAGAGCAGCAGAGGAAAAAAAGTTGATGAAAGGGCCTGGGAGGCAGGCGGGCGAAGAAGAAGCAAGAAAGCGCAAAGGCGGTTGAAGCCATGGGAGAGAAAAGAGATAGAAAGAAGAATGAGGATAGCAAATAGAGAAGGGAGCAGGGAAAGAGCAAGAGAAAAGGCCCAGGGTCGGATAAGAAAGTTCGTACGAGCCGTTAACTATGTTTCAGTTTGTACTAAGACATACTCAACGGATCGCTGAGCTATGTTCATTTGTACTCAAGCAGTATGTGCCGCCACGCCGCGAGATCGTCGCGATGGAACTAGTCCCCATAGTGAAGTCGGCATCCTTTCGTCCCCTCACGCAAAAAAAGGA
Source organism: Chrysophaeum taylorii (assembly GCA_029834535.1). Lineage (NCBI taxonomy): Eukaryota > Pelagophyceae > Pelagomonadales > Pelagomonadaceae > Chrysophaeum > Chrysophaeum taylorii. Next base: position 185,343 of record JAQMWT010000548.1, on the reverse strand, counting down.
AAAAGCCCACGCGTTGTAGGACCCGTCGTTGCGGCGCGGGCTAGTCTCGTTTTCTTATCCGACCCTAAAAAGGGTGCTTCAAAATGGAGATGCAGGAAAACAGAAGATATAAGTGCAGTAAGGATGGGTCTTATTATACGGGTTGGTGGTCAAAAAAGCGCCAGATTGGATGAGCGTAGATGGAGAGAAAGGGGGAGAGCGAGCACGTCAAAGGAGAGAGGGCAGGAATGAAACAAGGAGCCAAGACTAATATTATTTTGGTTCGCAGCCACTCCAAGGCTAGTATTATAATAATAAATATGTCTATAACTGCGGGTACAATTAACCACCGTAGATGCCCAGGAGCGGCACAAACGTTAACTCGCGGCATCGAGGCGGGCGACGTCAGCGTCAGAAAGGGTAAAATCGAATATATCAATGTTCTCGAGAAAGTGGGCTTTGGACGTCGTCTGCGTCGTGAAGCTCGCTCCTTTCTGGAGGATCCACTTTAGCGCAACTGTGCGCAGGCCGTCTGTACGAAAAAAATAAGAGGCGCACCTTGCTGGGGGGACTTCCCATAAGCCTGGCCGACCTGGGCGCATTCAGCCTTGGCTGTCGGACCGACGACGCGGAGCGGGGACCAAGCCTGGACGAAGACTCCTCTTTTGGTATTTTCTTCGAGGAGGCGCCGATTGGTTTCTGGTTTGTAGCCAACGCCGAAGGGAAGTTGGTTGACTGACGGCTTGCCGTCATCCTTAATGACGACGTCGAGCTGTTGGGGCGAGAAGTTGGAGACGGCAAGGGAGCGAACACCGCCCGCCTTCTTCATCTCTTCCAGGCCCTGCCATTGACCTCTGATCGACTCGGCATCCGGGCCAGCTGCGGCATGTTTTAGCGAAGTACTCAAGCAGCTCACGATAGTCAAGCATTATCATGTCCTAAAGACGAGGGGATAAAATATCATATCGCGAATCGACGCAGACACTGACGAGCGGTCCAACGCCGAGCGCTGCCACGTTCTCGTCGCAGCCTCGCGCCGTAGCTCGAAGCGCAGCGTCGAAGCCCCGAGCGCGGTTCGAGAGAACCGAGCCGCAGACGAAAATATCCTCCCGCGGAATTCCGCTCTCCCTGATGGCCCTCCCGAACCCTCGCTGGTTGCCGGCGAGCACCGAGGCGAAGAAATTACGATAGCCGCACTCCAATGCTGTCAGCGTGTACTTCCTCGCGCGTTCGTCGTCATAGATTTGGAGGCCGAATGAAACAAGGGGGAACGACACACCGTCACTCAACCTCTTGGCTGGACCAACTGCTGCATTCGCTGGCGGGACAACACCGAGACCCACGACACCCCCGAGCACGCTACGTCGATCAGGATACGAAGCCAGCGCGTCCACGGCTGTGGCGCACAAGACGACGCCGACGACGCGGGCAATAGATCTTGATGTCAACATTTATGGAGATACGCTTACCCTTATTGCTACGCGGTTCTCAGAAGGACCCAAGTCACGCGCGACTAGCGGCAGCACGCGTACGACTTTTGGGCTGCTGGCCCGCTCCTCTCGTCGCCTCACCCCCAACTCCGAGGCAATTCCTCCAGAGCCCTCTCGGAGTGCGGTGTTTTTCCAGCCTGTGATGCCCACAGAGTGCCATCCAGCTAGACTCTAGTAAATCCCCCCCCACGGCCTTCCCGTGCTTCCAACACGGCGGGGAAAAGGGGTCCCAAAATCGGCTTTGACTACTAACCCGTGGTTGAGCCGTTATTTCTCATGAGTCACTCCTTGCCCTTCCGCACGACAGCGGCGGATGTAGGGGAGCTTTTAGAAGGGCCCCGTCAAAAACTGGCTGGAGCGATAGAATGGGAGGTCGATACAATATTCTCGTGTTGGGGAAAAGACAAGTGCGGAATACATTGCTACGCCTAAGTCACAGTATCCGGCGGCCAAGAACCCTCCACAAACGCCCGACGCATAAAAGGCACGTGATGATCCCACGCGTGCACGGCACCTCCAGAGACTGGGAAGGAGAAAAGGAAGGCCATATGGGGGGAAACTCACGGAGCGCCGCGCCTCCGAATTACATCTTGCGCAGGCAGTCTTCAGAGAGGGTTCTTCAGTCTGTAATTGGGGTTCTGGTGCAGAACGTGGACGCACGATCGTGCGAATGACAGATGATGCTGCGCCATTCACAGTCCTTGTGAAAATCTAAGCTCATATACGCCGTTTGGTGGAGTCAGAACAAATGGCCAAAGATACTTCTGAAGATGATCGCCCGCTCTGAAGGTGGCTCGTCGCGCGCCCGGAGACCCTCGGCACCGTCTTCGTGGAGGGAGGCGAGGGCTTCCCGGTAAGAGTGGTCGAACATCGAGGCTGAGAAGGCACCTTCAACCAACGATCCCTTCGGAGAGCGCGGCCCTGTCGTTGGGATGGACCCCGGCACGTGGACGCTGTTGAGTCGCAGCAGAGTGCGGTACATGTCGTCCGCGAGGGCGTGGGTCACCGTATCGACATTTTGTTTCGCCGCGAGGGCCCGAGCTTCCACGAAGAGAGCGCAGGCGTCGCGGACACGGTCTCGGGGCGAGGCCCGCTTGACAAAGCTCCGAGAGGTTCCACCGAGAAGAGCTACGCGAACAGGTTCGAGCAGCCGCGCGACGCACTGTTGCGGCGACAGCGCCGCCCTAGCGGCAACGGCCACGGGCGGATGCCTTTGGTTGCACATGGCGCGCAACGCTGCGGCGGCACCTGCAAGCGCAGCATGCCGACTCCAAGCAGCAACGGCGAGGCGTGGCGTCGTGAAGGGGATTTCGTCAATGCTAGACCTCCTCCTTCGTGCATCGGTGCTCATCGTTGGTAACACCGGGAACGGTATTTCAAGGCGAGCACAAAACCACCAGAGTCCCCAGAAGAGGGCCGGTTTCTCCAAGGCGAGGAGCTTCCCCTCGAGGGCGTGTTCGCCCCGACGTTGCAACTGAAGCTCGAGATCGTATCGGAGTTGGAGCGGGCTCAAGTATGCGCAGCGACCAACACCCTCAGAAAGTTCGCAGTTCGCACGCCGCGTCTCGGTATCGTCAGCGGGGTAGACATCATCATTCACCACCACCTCGTCGTCGTCGTCGTCGTCGTCGTCGTCGAAACTACCTCTGCTCGCTGCGTGTTCAGAACTTGACACGTCACGTTCGATCCCAGCGGCTCGGAGAAGCGTGGAGAGTCTCACTGGCTCGTCACCTACGCGATTCTGTGGAGCTATCGACACGCCCTCATCTGATACCGAAAGTGCAGCAGGATGTGCAATATCTCTGCTAGAAGAATCTGAAAGGGCGCTCGATTCTTCCGGATTTCGCCATCTCGGGCGCCACAGACGTACCCAAATATCAGCGTCGGTCTGATCAGGAGCCGACTCGGGTGGCTCTACAACCTCTAAAACCGAGTATGCAAGCTGTGGTTCATACGGTCGTGACGTGAACGCGCACCGTACCTCGCGTTGGCCCAGCTCCTCAGGCCACGCCGCCATGATGTCTTCGTCGAGAGGCGGTTCACGTGGATGGTGTGGCGACGCACATCCACTCCAAATGACTGCGACGCAAGGTCGCGATCCAGCGTCCTCACCAACAAGTCCCGGCGCCTTCGCGTGTTGAGTGAGCGTACTCGCCTACGCGGTGGCACACAGTGAGAATCTGGCAATTCACTTTCGAAAACTTACGAGAGCAGCAGAGAGGCGTGCACTTGCTTGAGGGTCACCTGCTTCGATATCCTGCGCGATGTCGAGCGCTTGCTCCGCCTCGTCGACCAAAGATGCGAGGCGCTTTGCAGCCTGGTCATACGCAGCACCACCAGCACTTCCAAGTGCCTTAGCAGCGTGCGCCGTGGATGCCTTCGTTGCGCCACTTAACGCCGCAGCCTACGCGCACAGTTGAGAGATGACGAAGCGCGAATCTTGACGCACTGCCTTGGCCCAAGATTCACGGGTTGGTACGAAAAACCTCACGCCCCTTCCGGTTATCTTTGACCTCCGTGGACCGACAGCAGGCGCGCTAGACGATCCCTCGGTCGAGGCAACATCGTGCCGCTTTTCTGAGATCTCGTGTGTTTCGGTATTTTCTAACTTGCCCATCAAATCATGGCTCGATTGAGAACCCGGTTCATCTTCTTTAGCAGACGCGGTCACTCTGCTCTCATCTTCGAGCTTATCCTCAATCATAACTGGTTCATCAGATGATCGAGGTTTGTCACCACCAGCACTTCTTTCGGGTGCAATTGCGAGAGCGTCTACCGGGCATTCGTCCGCGCAGTCCTCCGCACTCTCCGGACCCTGCGTAGCGCCGAGAGTCAGGTCTTCTTCCTTCACGACTGTTGAACAATCGTTTACTACCGGTGTTTCGATTCGGCTGTCATTGGTTGCCGCAGCACGTAACCCGTCCGCATTTGGCGCGACCTCCGGGCTCGAGCCATGATTTTCTTCGGTGCGGGTGCTTGTATAGTTGGCAAGTTCGCGTGGGCCACCCGCCTTGTCAGGAATCTGGGAGTCTGAGTGTACATCATCATAGACAGGATCATAAGTTGTTGCGAGTTCTGGTTCGGTGGATTGTCGTGTGGTCTCATCGTTGTCAACGACAGGAAGAGGGTCACTCCTTTCCACTTTAGCACTTTCAGGATGATAATGGTCCACATCATCGAACAACTCCACCGCAGTAGAGTTACCCTCAAATTCGAATGTGTCGTCGGGAGGAGTCATCGGGTCCTGCAGCGCCTCTTCAGCTCTTTTGATGCGCTCGGGTTCTGGAACTTTAACAGTCTCCGAAACACGACATTTATCGGATGCGGCCCCTGCGGCATCACAAAGGTGTTCGTCCTTCGGTTTCGAGGGCTCGTCGGTCTCTGGAGGAATTTTCAGACCGCTCACTGAGGCAGAATCCCTGGTGGTGTCGTCGGTAGCATCTGCCGATTCGCAGTCACGAGACACGTTCACGGGAAGTTCGGTTTCAAGGTGCATGCCCTCATGCTCGCCGATCTCGTTGCATTCAGTCTGCAGCTTCTGCGCGTCATCGCTTAGTGTGTCCTTAGTGTGGTCTTCCTCCTCCATCTCAGCCTTAATCGGAGCATCCTGCGTCGCGTTCTCCTCATCCTGCTTCGCGTTCAAATTGTCACCAGCTTCAGAAACCGCCACAGGAATATCCAGAGAGACTTTTTCGCCACCCGAAACAGGAGAAGCGCCTACAATGCTTCCGTCGTCGTCCTGAATCAGCGCAGGCTCGTTATCTGTAAGCTGTCGAGGAAGGCGCCGTCGACTTCTCTCAAAGACCATTTCAGCGAGGGGCGCCGTACTACGCTGGATGAGTTCGATGCACGTGTCGAAGTCAGCATCCGCACACGGACTTTCACCGACAGCAACAAGAACGTCGCCGGGTCTCACGGTCTTGTCGCGCGCGGCAGCGCCATCTTCATTGAGTGATTTGATGACGACCCCTCGAAGGGGGGCGTGGCGTTCCTCGAAGATGATGCCCATTGGTTTGGGCAAACGAGCGACAACACGGACAACGTCCCCGCACCCACGCAGCTCGCGGTGGTGGTCGAGGCCGACACGAATGAGATCAGCAATATCGGACCCGCCGAGTTGGTCCTGGCCGAGCGCTTCGAGGAGCGGTGGTTGAGAGTCGTTCCCTTCTTTGTCGACGAGAACGTCTTCATTGCGCGAATCTATCGAAAGTTGCTGAGAGCGCAAATCGCGCTGCGCAATAGCTTGCGTGTAGCGCCCAAAGGTCAAAACGTTTGGTCGAATACCCTTGCTGCGAAGTTGTGCAAATAGGTCCGCGACTATAGGCTTGCACGCGTTGCCCGAACGGCCAGCGGCGACGAGCAAGGCACGAAAAATCGCCTCGTCCGGCTCGCACGGTGCATCCAGCACCCGACGCAGGACGCCGAGGGCCACGAGCATGGGCGACGGCGCACCGCCCAGTCCCTTGGTAAGGATGGACCACGACGGGTCGGTCGCGTCGCGCTGCTCATAGCCCGAAAACAGCCGAACGAGCGCTGGCGCAAAAAGGAACCACGCCCCAAACGCGTGCAGAGCCTGTCGGGCGGCCGTCGCACGCGACGCATCGTGCCTGTCGATGCGGTGGTGGTCCTCGCGCCGCTGAGATGATGGTGGTGATGACCCGTTGTTCGTCTGCGACGCGTTGCCGCCGCCGCCGAGGCGGAGGCCCGCGACAGAAAGTCCCATGTCGAGCAGGAGTTCGGCCTGGCTTCGAGCGAGCATGCGCGTCGAATCTCCCGAACTGACCCTCGAGTTCCTGGGTTTGCGATGGAAGGAGTGCCTTCGGCGACTGAGCTCGCGGGACTTTGGCACCGGCGGAAGAAGCTTTGGATCGAGCGGGCACGGCCAGCGTAACCCGCGGCCGAGCACGAAGTACAGGTACCTTTTACCGGGAGAGCCTTTTTTTTGCTGGGGTACGACGTGGTCGTCACTCTGCGCCATGAAAGGGGGCGGCGGCGGCACCTCGATGCGTGGTCGGCCGCGCGCGTCGCTGCCGTACGTACACTCCGACTCGCGAGCCGGCGCGCTCTTTAGGAGGCGCTCGTCGCGCCAGCGCGAGGATCGCATATGCCACGAGACTCGCTCCGAGCGTCTTTCGCGCTCGCTCGAGGCTTCGCCGTTGCTGTCGCTCCGCTCGACGTGCTTCTTTTCCCCTCCGGTGGGCGACGCGATCGAGTCCATAGACTTGGCGAGCAGGCGCCTCATGTGGTGCGCGGCGTCGACGCTGTCGAGGAGGAGCGCGTCGCCGCGGATTATGGCGTTGCGGTGCGCGTCGCTCGCGTCGCGGAGCGCCTGCATACACTCGTCGAAAAGGACGAGGTCGGCATCGCTCGTCTCGACGCGTCGCTGGATGAATCGCGCCCAAGACTGGGTTCGGACAAGCCTGCGGCGTAACTGCTGCGTCGCCGCCGCGCAGCGCGGCGACTTGACGAACTCGTCCTCTCCAAAGAGACGCGACGACGAGACCGAGTAGTAGTCGACGTGCGGCACGATCAGTTGGTCGCTGTAGCCGTCGAGCACGCACACCATGGTGGTCAGCGCGGCGTCGCGCGCGGCGCGCCTGCGGGGGCGGTATCGTCGTTTGCGCGCTCTTACGCAGCAAGAATACACGACGGAGAGGCGCTGGGTCGCGCTCGCAGCCGCTCGTCCACTCGGGTGGACCGCAGTCGTCGGGGTCGTCGTCCGATGAATCGTAGAAGGTCTTGTTGTGCGCTCTTCGCTTGTTGAAGCGAAGCGCGGAGGGCGCGGGAGCGTTGTCGAAAACCTGCTCGGCGACGGCGCGGTCTCGGTCGCGCGGGCTCAAGCCGGCAGCGTTTGCGACCTTGCTCCAGCGGCGCACGAGGGGTGTCGCGAGGGACTCGGGTAGCAGCGGCGTCTTGGAGAAGAGGGTCGTCGCGATCGCCCGCGGATTGTGCCCCCCGAGGTCGACGGGAGCCGCGCCGGCGCAGTACTCGATCGCGCCGACGTCGAGGAAGAGAATGACGTAGCCTCCGGATTCGCGCGCCTTGGCCACGGCGAGCTCGGCGAACCTCTGGCCGCCGCGATCGCCGGCGTCGACCCCCGCGAGGATCGCCCCCGGGAAGTCGAGAGAGTCGAGGATCGGGAGCGCCAAGCGAGGCACGTAGACGCCCTCCCACCTCAGAGGGAAGACGAGCGAGCGTAGGGCCTCGGCGACGTCGCTGACGAGCGCGGCGCGCTTGGAAACTAGCAGAAGTCTGCGTTCGAGGAGTGCGGCAGAGAAGGCCGCGACCGCGTCCTGCGGCTCGAAGCACGCGAAGAGGGACCGGATCGAGGCGCTCGCGCCCAAAGGGGGGAGTTCGGCGTCGGGCGGTTCGCGCGCGAGCTTGATCTCGATGGGCGGGAGCGAGGGGTTGACGCGGATCGAGAGCGGGGCGCCGCCGCGGACGGGCGCCGGGATGCGCGACACGGCGTGGGCGACCACATGCTCGAGCGGCATCTCGAGCGCCGAGAGCGCGAGCGTGTAGAGCGCGGCCAGCCAGCGCCGAGCGCCCTCGGCGACGCCCGCGCAACGAGTGAGCACGCACACGCTCTTGGGCGCGTAGAGCGTCGTCGGTTTCTTCGTCGAACTCTCCATTTCCTCGTCGTCCTCGGCCGCGAGGAAGCGCGCGCGCTTGCGCTCCTCGGGTGGTAGTGGCTCGTAGAAGACAATGGACGACACAAAGGTCGGCCGTCGCGAGTCGCCGGTGAGCGCGTACGGTATGTACCTCACCGGCGGCGGCGCCGACGCCGGTGCGCGCTCGAGCTTGAGTCCGTGGGGCCACGCGAGCATCGGCAGGACATCCCATTCGAAACCACCCCCGGGGTCTTCGCCTGCGTTGGGATAGCGGTCGAGGACGGCGGACCGCCACGTGACATCGCACGCGCCACGCAGCGCTCCGCGTCGAGCGCAGATCCGCGACGACGTCGTCAGCAACCCGCCGTGTTTCACGACCACTGCCTCCTCGACGTACCCGCGCGGCGGCTTCTCGCCGGCTGCCGTGACGCACATGTCCAGAAAGGGCTGTCGGCACGCGTCCGCGCGTCGCGCGAATCGAATTTTCAGCTTGCCGAGCCGAAGTCGAGCGCGGTGGCCCGAGGGCGTCGATTCGATCGTTTTCCACGTCGCACCCTCTTCGTCACCCCCAGGATCCGCGCGCTGGCGGCTCGCACCGAACAGCCCCCCAAAACCGGTGCTCGCCTTTTTCGTCCGCAGCCTCGGGCTCTTGTGCTCTGACGGCTTGGACGACGCCTCGACCCGGATCTCCGTGACGGCGTTCGCCCGAACCCTACCCTCGTTCCGCCGCTCCTTGCCCCGTCGCTTCACGCACACGTAAAACTCGTGCTCCGAGCCCTCCTCCGCGGGAATGGCAGCCGAGGCGCCCGCCGGCGTGCGCCGCAGGGCGACGTATCCTTCTGGGGTTTCCTCGTCATCGCGGATCAAGCCCACATCAACCAAGTCCGCCGCGCGATCATCCCACTTCTCCACCGTCTCATCGGTCGGCTCGAGCGGACTCACGGCGCCAACCACGGCGTACGCGTCGAACAAGTTCTCCGTTTCGTGGTTCTCCTCCATCTCAAACCTTTCGGTCACCACGGAGACCGTCATCGAGACCTCCTCATATATGAGCCGTTGAGCCAAGTTGAAGCAGCAACCAAAGACCCTTGCGCCAAAAACTTCAAGCACCCCCCCCTCCATAGCAGTCGACCCAGGCCCCAAGAACAACAGGAAGAAGAAGACGACGATGATGTTGCGGCGGCGGCGGCCTTGTTGGTGGCGCAACTCCGAAGCTGGACCGAGTGACTACTGAAAGCAACGCTCGCGCATGCTTCGGAGTTGAAAAACAACGCTCGCGCACGCTTCGGAGTAGCGCCACCAACATGGTGACCGCCGCATCTAGTTTCTTGTTGGCCGATGGGAAGAGGCGGGTACAAGCCCTCACTCAATCTATCTATCCATCCGTTTCGCCAAGTGGAGAGCCATCCGTCCATGAACCCGAGCTTATGAAAACATGAGCCATAAAGAGGGAGATGCCAACCGTCGCGCGGGCCCTACCATCCTAAGGATCCCTCTAGATGCGGGTCCCACATTCTTCGTAGCAGAAGAAAAAGCAGAAAACCCAAATTTACAGTAGTGTAATGCGCGTTGGTGAGTGCGGCGACTCGAAGTGGCCCACGCAATTTCTGGGGACTGGCGACGTGGTGACTGCAGCGTTCTTGTTGTGCTTAGGATGATGAAACACCATATATCGGGCGGCGACGATTGTTTCCTCGATCGACCCTACCGAAGCTGTGCCGCATAAAAGCGAGAGGCACGTTATTCGTTTCGCGCCATGTGTGACGACGTGATGGGCGAGAGGGGACCGGCGTTATCAACAGTGCAGGGCGCGCCTTCAGGCTTAACTTGAGCACTTTCATTAAAACCTACTTTGCCGGGATTCTTGATTTCAAATACTTCGTGGGCTTGGGGCTTTGAAATGCAAAAGATGCTGCAGCAGCCAATTTCGCACGGGACCTCGTCGTTGTTCGGGAACGCGCACTTCCCAAAAACGCAGCATCGCTGCATCCGACAGTAGCAACAGGTGATCTGCTGGGGCTGAAAGGTACAACGCGCGAAATTTTCGACCTTGAAGATGCAGCAGCAGATCCCTTCGCAGACGTCCTCGCACCACGCGCCCGGCTCGGACGCATTATCGCACGAGCAACATTTGCGCATACACTTGCCTCTATAGCACCCTCGGGTGTCATTTCCATCGAGGCATGACACAGCTCCCCGAGAATCGAGACAACCCAGGCACGACCCAGCCGTCCGGCAAGCGAAGCCTGTGTCGACGCGGATCGTCAGAGATCGGCTGCTTCTTCTGCGAGCTTACATTCAATGCACGGACCACACGCAAGCCCACAGTACCAGCAGCAACAAGCCGAACGGCACATCATATCATTGATGCTGGGGACTTGGACTACGACTTCGAGGCTATCAAGTCGGAACGGCTGGTGCCGAGTGCAGCAAGCGTTTACATTTTCTGCAAACGTGCAACCCTTCGCCCATGGCTCCTTCGAGTCCATGTAGCCTGTGCGGTCGGATCAACGAAGGATTCCACGACAACTCACAGCACGAGTTTTCGCACGATGTGAACTGGAGTGTGCACATATTTAATTATCGCGCGGGTCCGGTCCACCTTCTTCAAGTTCTTCTCGACAGGAAAACGACCGACCACATAATTAGGGTCCAGTAACGGACGTACCGGACCGCTATCCTACTCCACCCCCCGCCTTGGCGCGACTGCCGCGAGACAAAAAGTGGAAATGGGAAGGGCGCCTCTCAAAATGAAATGAGCAGGCTCGTACAAACCAAACGGGGGGCGCAGTGGAGATGAGCCAGCATCAGCATGATGTGCTTCCATCTTCGCAGCGGAAGATGGGGAGAACGTAGCCGCAGTCCTTGAGCGTCCCTTTGTTTCCTTGGCCATCACTTGACCCAAAGCCGTTAAAGCACGTGCACTCGCCCGTGGTGTAATCGCACAGGCCGCGACCGGAACACACTTCATACTCCTTGGTGCCTTTGGTGCTCTCCGACACCGAAGCAGCGTTTACGCTCACGAGGTCAAGCGTGATGAGGGGAACATCACCAGTGGGCGAAAGAAACTCAATGTAGATGGTACTGCCGGACGACGAACAGATCGGAGCAGACGAGTTTCCACTTGGGTTCGTTACCTGAACATCCGTGATCGAGCTGAGTCCTTCGAGAGCGGTTTCGAGTTCCGAGAGACGAGTACCGTGCGGAAGCAAGCTTGTCGACTGTTGGCGGAACGTGAAACCGATCGTCGCAGAGGAATCGGTTGTCGTGCACGTGAATGTTTGAACTTCGTTGTCTTGAAACTCCGTGTGCGGGTTGTCGCCTTTGGGGCAGCTTATCAGCGAGCAGTCGTAGCCCTCGTAGCCATCGTCGCACTTGCACCCTTGGATCTTATCGTAGTCCCACGTTTCTGCGTTGTTCGGTGTGGCACCATACGTGTAATCAGTGTCGGCCCCGTTGTCCGTCGCTGCAAGAGCCAGCTGGGCCATGGTGAGACACTCGCCATGCGAATTGCACACGGGGTCTCCGGGGCAGCTCATCACGTTGCACGCCGCCCCCTCAAAGCCGTCCATGCACGAACACGTCCCGGTCGACTGATCGCAGATGCCCATGTCCGAGCACTCGGCGACACTATCACTCATGTGAGCGTTGTCATCTGCGGTTGGGCGCGAAAACCAAGAACGACCTGAAGGACACGTCATAAGTGAACAGTCTGCGCCAGTCCATCCACTTTGGCATTCGCAACGATATGTCGGATCGCCAGTGCACGTGCCGTGGAGATTACACGGACTATCGGCCGTGTGGCAGTCGGTGAGCGCCTCGCCTTCGTAGCCGCAATCGCCGCGCTGACCTTCGTTGCCGTGTCCGTCGCTCGTACTCATCGAGTCCAAGCAAGTGCACACGCCGGTCTCGCGATCGCAGGTCCCGCGGTTGGAGCCTACGACGATATGAGCTCGCTCACGCATAAGGCAAACATTCAGAACTTACAGATGTCATCCTCTTTTGTTCCGGTTGTGCTTTCCTTGATTCTAGCGTAGGCGCTGCTCCCGACGGATAACCCGAGGTTGCTATCGTCTACTTGGATGAGCGGGAGGTCGCCAAAGTTCTGCAAAAACCTGTGCTTCAATTCAAAAAGGGTGCCACGCAGAGACGTGGCGTACTTGATAGTCGTGGAGACTTTGGCGAACGCACAGATGTCCTGGCCGGCGTTTGAGATCGAGAGCGCGTCGCCGTAGTCGTTGTTTATTGTTGTGAGCGCCTCAAGGTACGCCTGTAGCTCGCTCTCGCTCGCGTCATAGGGGATCTGAGCCGTGTGTTCGTTGCGAAACGAGAGCACCAAATAGCCCGAGGTCGCCCGGCATTCGAGCGTCTGCACCTCCTCCTCCTGTATGCCGTCGGGATCAAACGCTGTTCCAGTGAGCGGGTCGTCGCCAGTAGGACAAGTCCGAAGCAAGCAATCAGGCCCGATGCTCTCGTCGTCGCAGTTGCAGCCGTGCATCATGTCGGCGTCCCATATTTTCTCGTAGGTGTAGACGGTACCCTCGCCGGGATCTTTCAGAGTCGAGTAGTACCTCATCGACTGGCATCGGCCTCGCTTGTTGCAGTCGGACGGGCATGTCCTACGTTCGCAGGCAGACCCTTCAAATCGTCCGTCTTCGCAAGTGCATATTCCCGTGGTGCGGTCGCAGATGCCGCGGTTGGAACATTCAGCCAAGTTGTGGCCGCCGTCAACACCGGTGAAGTCTTCCACATCATCCGCCCAAGCGGCCCCGTAGGGGCATGTTCGCAGCGAGCAGTCGGCGCCCGTCCACCCAATGTAACACTGACATACTCTTGAGGAGAAACAGTTCCCGTGTCCGCTACACAGGTTCGGACACGGTGCATATCCCGACTTTACCATCGAGACCATGACGGTCATGAAGATCAGCATCAAAAAATGATTATACGCCATGACGACGACTTCAGTTCGCAAAAAGCCAGGGAGCCTTAATGGTCGCTCCGCAAGCCGATGCGCATTTCCCTCCCTGGCTTCCTCTCCGGTTCCAAAATCTAGGTTCCAAGATCCAGGATCGTTGCGCAGTACGTCGGAGGATCCCGATTCCATTATGAAACCGTCCAACGGAATGTGGAATAAAGCCACAGAGCCGTTGATTTTTCTCAACGGTGGGTGCAGAGTCACCATCATTCAATTGCGAGACTTCGTTGTGGAAGATAGTTGTCAGCTAGCCAGGGATTTTCAGCGCCGTCCTCTTGGCAAAGACTCACAGCAGGCCCCGCAGTCACGCCTCCAAGCTCAAAATTATGACGGTCATGCGGCGGGATATGAGCGAGGAGGTCAACAGCGCAAGACATCTACATCATGGGAAGTATATTCATACCAGGCACGTATTTACTAACTATATTTGTGGGCGGATCCCCGACCATCTAACAGGAGATAAGAGCTCCACTGAAGGCGTTCGTCGCGCGATGTAGGAGGCTCTCGAAAGCAGATGTTAATATCGATGCGATACGATGCGATGCGATACGATGCGATGGACAATGCGAAGTCGACACGGGCGAAGAAGAAACAGAGGAGAAACGAAGCCGTCGCAGCAAACGATGCCGATGCGCGCCGCGCCATGTTGCCAACACAACCGATGCGCGCCGCGCCATGTTTCCAACAAAAACGCGGTTTCTTCGTTGCTGTCATTGTCTAGAAGTCTTCATCGAGCACGAACTTGTTGTCGTTGCTGTCAACTCCGACGTTGGACTTCGCATACTCACCGACTCGTTTTTCGAAGAAGTCTGCGCAACACACACGAATGTAAGTCAAGGCAGCGGCGGGTTTGTCCTCACTCGTCTTGCCATCGAGGCCGATCATGGTCATAAAGTCGAACGGGCAGTTGGCACCGTAGATCTTCTCACAGCCGAGGGCGACGAGGAGTCGGTCGGCGCAGAATTCGATGTACTCCTGCATAGTCTTCGAGTTCATACCAATGAGCTCGACAGGCAGAGCGTCTGTGACGAACTCCTGCTCGATCTTGACGGCAGTGTCGATGATGTGCTGAATTCGTGCCGGGTCGAGCTTGTTGCGTAGCTTCGCGTGAAGGAGGCAGGCAAAGTCGCAGTGGAGGCCCTCGTCGCGGCTGACAAGTTCGTTGGAAAAGCAGAGCCCGGGCATGAGGCCGCGCTTCTTAAGCCAGAAGATGGCGCAGAACGAGCCGCTGAAGAAGATGCCTTCGACGGCGGCGAACGCGACGAGTCGCTCGGCAAACGTTGCCGACTTGGCATCGCACCATCGCAGCGCCCACTCGGCCTTCTTCTGGACGCAGGGGAGCGTGTGGATTGCGCGCAGCAACGACATCTTTTTGGTCGTATCGCGGATGTACGTATCGATCAGGAGCGAGTAGACTTCCGAGTGGATGTTCTCGATCGCGATCTGGAAGCCGTAGAAACAACGCGCCTCGGGCCACTGGACCTCGGTCGCGAAGTTCTGCGCGAGGTTCTCATTCACGATGCCATCGCTCGCGGCGAAGAACGCGAGGACGTGCGAGATAAAGTGGCGCTCGTTGTCGGTGAGCTTGTCGTTCCAGTCCTTGTGGTCGTGCGCGAGGTCGAGCTCCTCCGCGGTCCAGAACGACGCCTCGGCTTTCTTGTACATGGCCCACTGCGCGCACGCGTGATAAGGCAAGGGAAAGGGTCGTCACGTACCACGTCGTGGTGCTCGATGGGAAAGAGGACGAAGCGGTTGGGGTTTTCGGCGAGAAGGGGTTCTGGCTCGATCGGCTCCTCTTCGCGCACACTCAGCTTGGCCACGCGCTTCTCGACAACGGCCGATGGCATCACATTCTGGTTGATCTCGGCGAGGGCAGGCATCTTGAGGCGGTCGGCTGGCGTCGGTGTCGTCGTCGTTTGGCAGCAGAAAGCAAACTGTGTTTGGTTTATTATTGTCTGAGTTGGACACGGCGTTGAGGGTTTGGTGGGTTCGCCGAAATTCAAATACCTAACGTGCGCACGTTGGGTGGTGACAAGCAAACGCCCCAGTACCGTAGTAGTGCTCGTCGAACGGCGTTATTAGTCTAGTCCGTTTGGAGGAATGGCCACAGCCTGCGCGCGCCCACTTCGTATGCGACGTTAGCGCTACATATTAGGCACGAAAGTCGCGCGACATGAGACGATGGTTTGAGGTGGCGACACCCCGATAGGACGGGGCGCGGCGGTCCGGGAGCAGCAGCAGCAGCAGCGGCGGCAGGAGCCTTAAGAAGAAAGCCTGAGCCGCATCGGCCCCATGTGTGACCCCGTGCGCCGCCTCTCGAGAAGAAGAGTGCCGAGGGTGGGAGCCGTCGATCGGGCCTATCAATGATCAAACGTTGGTGGACCCCGTGGGGAGCTGCAAGGGGAGTCCGCGTTTGAGGCTGGTGATATAGAAGTAAAAGAAATCAGCCATGATGAGGAGGTGGACGACTTGTGCGATCAGGACGAGGAAGCCGACGTGCCTGTTGCCGTACCTGTCGGCGAGCTCAGTAAAGGAGGACATCCAGAAGGCCATTTCGACGAGGCGCGAGAAGCCGAGGGCGGCGACGAAGTGGCCTGCGGTGGCGAGGTTTCGCATTGACACGGCATCGGGCTTTTACCGATAAGGGGCTCGACCGTTTCGCGGGCGTTGGCTTGTTTCTGGAAGAGAAAGAGCTGAGGGAGGATCGCAAAGGACTCGGTGTACATCGAATAGGTCCAGGTCGTGTCGGAGAACCAGTCGCGGTTAAGGCTCGGGTGCAACAGCGCGGCAGCGAGGCCGCAAGGGGCGACGATGCTCAGAGCGCCAAGATTGGCGGGCAACGGCGGGATCGCGCCAAAGGAATCGTTGTTCTCCTCGTAGGTCAAGTTGTGCGTCACCTGAACCAAAAAGAGCGCCGCCACTGTCGCGACGAGCGAGCCGCCTTCGATGACGTGGTACAACCAGTCGCCCGACTTGTCGTACGGCAAGTACCCTTCGTGTCGCAGGATCGAGCACAGTCGCGTCGCAAAGACAACCACGTAGCACTGCAAACTCTTCGCTGAGACGCCGGCGGCCGACTTGCTCCGCTGGAGCTTGACGACGAGCAGCAGCATCCCGAAGCAACGCGAGAGCGAGGAATAGGTCAACAGGAAGGAGAAATCGCCGTCCGAAAACACAAAGAAGACGAACAACGACAAGCAAATGAATGCCCCCCACGCCGGCAGCATCCCGTTCTTGCGCTGCTTGGAGAGCAGTTGCCGTGCGCGGCCCATCATCGTGGGACGCCGGTCGCTCAAGAGGGTAAGTATACCTAGATGATGAAACTTCGAGCGCGATTCGCGCCATCCCCGACCGGCGCGCTCCACCTCGGCGGGGCTCGGACGGCTCTCTTCAACCATTTGCTCGTGCGAGGGGCAGCGCTGCGCGGCGACGACGCGGCGCTGGTCTTGCGCATTGACGATACCGACGCGCAACGAGGCTCGAAGGAGGCGGAGGCAGCGATTGTGCGCGACCTTCGATGGCTCGGCGTCTCGTGGGCCGACGGCGTCGCCCGCGCCTCGCATCGCTCGCACATCTACGCGCGCGCGGCGGCGGACCTCGTCGACCGCGGCGTCGCCTACCCTGACTTCTCCGCCGAGCCTCGCGGCTGGCAACGATGGCGACGAGCCGATCCCGCCGAGGTCAGGACCCGGCTGCGCGCCGGCGAGCCGCACGCGCTCCGCTTCCGCGTCCCACGCGGCGCCAGAAGAACGATCCGCGTGGTCGACGCCGTTCGCGGGCCTCTGGTTTGGGCCGACGTTGCGAGAGCGTTGCCGGAGGACGTCGTGCTCGCGCGACGCGACGGGTCGCCCCTCTACAATTTCTGCACCGTGCGTACGCATCCCCGTTTCTACGTGAAATCTCCTTCAGGCCGTCGACGACAATCTCATGGAAATCACGCACGTCATCCGCGGCGACGAGCACGTCCCCAACACGCTCTGCCAGGTTCTGCTGCTCGAGGCTCTCGGCCGTCGCGAGCTCCCGACCTACGCGCACTGTGCGCCCTATGAGCTTTAGTTGTAAGATGACCCCACGGCCAGGCGCGCTCGTCGTTGACGCTCATCGCAAGAAGTTGTCGAAGCGCGACACCCACCGCCCCGCGGGCGCCCCCTACGCGGGATTGACGGTCGAGGCGGCGAGGTAAGCTCGCTGCCCTTTCCTCCGGATGACTTGAAAGCGCAGGCGCGACGGCATCACGCCCTTGGGGCTCGCGACGTACCTCGCGAGCCTCGGCTTCTCTCCGCCAGCCGGGCACGGGCAGCAGCCGCGGGAGGTGTTCGACGACCTCGACGACCTCGCTCGCGTCTTCGACTTGAGCCGCGTCTCCCCGGCGCCCGCCGCGTACGACCCCGCAAAGCTTCGATGGATCGATGCGCGGTGCCTGCGACTCCTTAGCACCGCCGGCCGACGCGAGCTCGTCCGCGAGCAGCTCGAGCGGTGCTTCGCCGAGGTCATCCCGCCGACCTTCGTCGACTTCTGCGCCTTTGAGCTTTTTGGCGACGACTCGATGACCGCGTTCGACATTTCCCAGGGAGCGCGAGAGGCCGTCACTTTCGATCTTGGCGCTCTGCTCCTCGAAAGCGACGAGAACATCGCGGCCGTGCGACGCGTCGTCGAAGTCATTCTCGCCGCCGAGCTTCCCGTCCTCGACGGCACCCAGCAATCCGTGGACGCCTTTCACGCGTGGATCGATGCTGCCCTCGAGACCACCCAACTGCACCGGCGGCGAACTTTCATGCCAATCCTAAGACTCGCCCTGACGACCTCCAGTCGGGGTCCAGATCTTGCCACTCAACTTCGACTTATCAATCTCGCCGTGGCGGAGGGTGTCCCCGGCGTCGTTCCCATTCCGCGCCGCGTGGATATCCTCCAATCTGCCCTCAAGTAGACAACACGTGCCCGTGCCGGGAACAACCAGCACGGCACAACAGCACGGCGCGGAATTGCCGCGCCGAAGAAAAACCGGCACGACACGGGTGCGCTACAATATTGTATGTCTGTCTGGACGTCTGGAAGAGGCGCGCCGGCGACGGGAAGTCGACGAGGACGAAAGTGGGCACTTGCTCAGCGCTTGAAGAAGCCTTCGCCGCCGTGGAGGAAGTTCGGAGGACTTACGAGCCGAGGACGTATGCCAGACGGGCCAAGGCATCCGATTCTCACCTCACATAAAGAGCGACCATGTCGAGGACAGAGGCGCGCAGCCTCCAGCGCGAAGACGCCACGCCTAGTGGTGCTTGGGTTGCAGAAGTCTCAGCATCGCCCAACCCCGAATGATAAGCGCAAAGCTGACACAATAGTGTCGAAGACGGAGATCGACGACGGAATTCACTTCGCTAGAATCGAACGCCAGCGCGAGACCGAGCGCCTCAAGCGCAAGCACACATTCCACAGCACCGCCAAGGCGTCTGTTCTTTCCGCAGAAACTCGCGAAGACCGTGATTCGACTACTAGCCACTCCTCGCCGCAGTGTCGTCGACTTCAGGCATAATAGGCTGGAGGGCGAGTGCGGGTCGGCCTGGAGGCACTTGTACCATCACGCAACCCCCCAGGCCAGGTCCTCTCGGTGACCCTAATTATATAATAATGTGAATGACGTCATCCCTATCGAAATTCGGGTCGAAAAAATCGACGGGCTTTTTTTTTCCGCGTGAAAGCATCCGCAGACTCAACCCCGGTTTATGGCTTGTTTAGTCATCACGCACGTAGCCAAACGACATTAAACGCCAGGTGAGAGGTTAAGTTGCGAGTCCACACCAGACTCCGCTCTCCTGCACAAGTTGAGCTGCGAGATAATATTTTCTGCTACTCATCGTACTTGGGAGTGCTCGGCAAAAAAACTTTACCCCACTCGCGGGAGAGTACCGCCACAAACAACTCCGAAAGGTATATAGTGTTTTCGGACTTTTCGAATTCGACGTAAGACTGCGCGCCATGATTCCCATAGCTCACAGCGACGTGGCGTGGACTTTCACAATGTATAGGCTCGGACGTTGTGTGGCGGTGGTGGAGGGCATGCGTCTACTCGTCCCATTTGTCACCGTTGGCCTGGTCGATAACGTAGGCCGCGACGTCGCCAATCTCCTCGTCTGAGAGACGCCCGCCGAAAGCAGGCATGGCGTTCTTCCCGTTGGTGACCTGGTAAACGACCGACTCGACCTTGCGGCCGCCATCGAGGTAGGAGTCAAGGGCCTCCTTGCGGAGGGTCTTCTCCGTTTGGATAACCTGCGCGGGACGTGTCGATGCAATTATCGACGTGTCGTGCTCACGTTGTTGCCGCCTGCGTGGCAAGCCGCGCAGTTGCCGGCGAAGATAGTGGCGCCGTTGTCAATGTCGGCAGCGGAGGCGGCGATCGGGGAGAAGACAGCAACAGTCGCGAGCGCGGCGGCAGCGACGTCCTCCTTGAGGCCGTTCATCTTAACCGAAGCCGCCGGGCGGCCCTGGTGAGGCTGGAAAGCCGCGACGCAGGTGGCGAGAGCGAGGATCATCATCATGTTGCCTGCGCGCCGCCAGTAAGGAACGCGTAGTTGAAGACGGACTCGCTGTTGAAGTTATCTCGTAGGATCGTCGTCGAAATGACCTGAGGTGGTTGAGTTTTGATCGAGTTAGCGACCCTCAACCCACGTGGCTATCTCGGCTTTACAAACCCTCATTGCAGTTATTAAATAGCCCTCAAAACATGCCCCAACGGACGTTATGTTGCGGTTGGCTTTGGTGGCCCGCGCAGCCTCGACGTTTCCAGCATCATCACACGCAACGGCTCGGAACGCCGACCCCGATGCCGTCTTCGTCGTCTCGGGCGCGAGCCGGGGCATTGGTGCCGAGTTCTGCGCGCAGTTGCTTGAACGCACTGCGGGCACTATCGTGGCGTGCTGCAGAGACCTTTCGAACTTCGACGTGAGACTCAGAGGCCACGACCGCGTGCGAGCCATCGAGGTCGACGTCGCAGATGTGGTCTCGGTCAAACGTCTGGGAGAGCAAATCGACCGCTGCGACGTCTTGATCAACAACGCGGGCGTCTTGCACGACGCGACGCACCGTCCAGAGCGCTCTGTGGCGGAGATCGACCCCGAGTGGCTCCTGCGCTCGTTCGCCGTCAACGCCGGAGGCGCCGTGTTGATGACGCAGGCGCTCGCCACGAGTCTGCGGCGCCCGGCGAAGGCCCGGCCAACCGTCGTCGCCAACCTTTCGGCGCGCGTCGGCTCTATCACAGATAATCGTTTAGGCGCGTTGTGTTGTACCACGACATCATTATCCTCGTGCAGGCGGATGGTATTCTTACCGGATGTCGAAATCCGCTCTCAATATGGCTACGAAATGCCTGTCCATCGAACTCAAGCGCCACGGCACCATCGTTGTTTCGTTGCATCCTGGCACCACGGACACAGATTTGTCGGCTCCGTATCAGCGCAATGTGGCTCGGGATAAGCTGTTTGATCGCTCGTTCACGGCGCACCAGCTCCTTACCATTATCGATGGTCTCGAGTGGGAGCACACCGGCGGCTTCTTTGCCTGGGACGGCGAACCAATTGAGTTTTAAATAACAGAGTCCATTAAGATGCTACTTGAGGTGCGGTGATCGAGTCGCGGTCGTCTCCTCATCTAAGTTTCTTTCTTTCACAACATACCTTTGTCTCTTTTTCCGTTTTCCCCTTTTCTGTAATCCCATTTTTCGCAAAATGGTGTTGTAGGGGGGGGTGCCTGACCGACGCCATGCAATTCACTGCAATAATTCGCCGCCTTTCGCCACCACGGCGGCTGATGCCGCCGACATTTAGTATCTAGTAGTCTTTCCTCGCCGGCGTTCTCGGACGGAGCAACGTTGTCTTGGTGTTATTGTTAGCGACTTCCAAGCTCGAAAAGCCAGAATGGATGAGCGCAGATGAAAAGACAGAAACATGGAATGACCAGTGAGGAGAGCAAATAAGAGAAAATGGAATCGCAAAGGGGAGGGGCCAAGGGAGACAAAGAAGAGGAAACGAGGTCAAACGAGCAGTAGGGCGAAGGAGCAGGAGAGAATAAAACTTGCTGACTTACTTCCTTATCTACCAACCAGTACAGAAAGTCCATTGGTTTCAGCACTGGAAGAAACTCGACGGCGGCATCGGCGCGACACCGAAGTCGATGATGAAGTGTTCGGCGTCGAAGACATTGATTGACTGTGGTCAGTGCACCTCCTCTGGACGTCCTCTCGCTCTGCCCTTGATGACGTCCCTCCTTTTAATTTCGCCGCCCCGCACGATTGCGAACTCCCAGCCCCTGGCTTCGGGCCCATCATCTCCTCGGCCGCGCTCTCTGTGCACTGCGCCCTGCCCTTGTTGCAGCTTCCTTTCTTGTTCATCATCGCCTGTATGCTGTCCACGCCGCATTCTGGCGCGGCCGAACACCGGTCGAGCCTCTCTTGGCTCCCCCACCCTCCCGGCTCTCGGCGGGCTAAAAGATCGCGCACCGTGCTAAAGACAGATACCACCGACCGATGAAGCTGACGAGGGCACAATTGGGCGTTTTGTGGCAGAAGCGTCGCGGCGACGACGAGCGCGGCGAATACGAGCAGCAGCCACGACCCGAAGGAGCCGCGATGTGGTGGTGATTGTTGAGTAAGCGGTGAAGGTAGATCATGGTGAGCGCAGCGACTAGGCGGAATGTATTGCGGTCGAGGCGCGCACGAACAGGAGTGCCCAAACAGCTTGCTCTGGGATCGAGAAGGCGCGCAAGTTGAAAAGCACGCTACCCGGCCTACATGCGGGCGCCGGCCCCACCCGGCGACGCGGCAGACACCGGGTCTCCCCGCCACCAGTTCCCCTGGTCGACGACGACCACTAATGGCGACGGCCGAGAGCCTGGGTTATGATTCGTGCTGACTCTTGCGCGAGAGTCACAGATATCGCAGGAAACCGACTTTGTGACTACTACGCAGTACTCGCGTCAAGATTTCTGGGACTTTTACGAGCAGTACAGTTGTAGTCTCGCTTCAGGCGCAGAACCCCCTCACCTTTCTCGGATGTACAAAGTATTTTCTTGGTTTTCGAGATCAATTTGCCACAAGCGTATCTATATTTCACGAGGCTTGGTATATGTGCAGCCAAGACCTTGTATCTATTTACTGGAGCGATTGTTCGTTGAGTCGCCAGACGATTGCACAACGTCACCAGACGATTACACAACGCCTCACTTCGGGAAGAGGTCGTTTTCAACACAGCCCTGTTCCACCGTCAAGACATGCACCTCAAGCTCATCGTCGCCGCAGCCCTCGTCGATCGCTCTTCATCGCACGGGTGAGTTTTTAGCAGAGTCCCTCTCTTGTTCTGGGGGATCGATCTCCCCCTGCAAGAGCGCGTGTGTGCAAAAACACCGCGCTTGTCTATGTCGGATATCCCCCCCCACCCCCGTGATTCCGTGCGTGCTTGCGCCTGCTCGCTTGTCTACGTCTTCGAGTAGTCCGTGTGTCTGCGTGTGCTAGAGTCCGCTCGCTTGTCTATGCGTCCCGATCGTGCGCGCGTGGCTATAGCGCGAACCTCACGTCAAACTCGATCCCAGGTTCCAAGACTGGCCGATCTCACGCAATGTTTGGATGTGGCAAGAGGGGTACCGCCATTACTGCCCAACGTGCCTCTTTGTGGACGACATCTACCCCGATGTCGACGTTAGCGGCCGACCGTGGTACGGTAAGCACCCTGCTGCCGACCCGGACTCGACGCCGTGGGAGGACCACGTCACAAATGACGCGCACGTCACGCCGTACGGCATCTGCGGCACTAAAGACACCGACAAGAACTACAACTTCGGCTTCAATTACCCCAGCACCGCGAACCTCACGGCCGGCGAGACTTACAACATGCGCTGGTGCGCCACGGCTGACCACGGAGGCCTTTTCTCGTACCGGCTGTGCCGCGACCAGGATCTCGTCGCCAAGCTCCTGGGCGACGTGCCACCGACCACAGAGGAAATGCTCGCTCTCGAGAAGTGCTACGAGGCGGGCGAGCTGCGATGCGACGACGTCGAAGAGAACAATTGTGAACGCGGGCCGCGGTGCAAGGAGGGCTGGGGATGTGACGACCCGGGACGCTTCCACCATTGCCAGGGCGGCTATGGCCGCGACTTTGGTTGCGCCAACTCGAACGAGGAGTGCACCAGGGGTCAAGTCTCGGAGGTGAAAGTGAAGATTCCGGACGACTTCCCGTCGGGCAAGACGGTGATGCAGTGGGTGTGGTGGTGCTCGAGCACACCCCAAGTTTGGGCCGCATGCATGGACGTCGAGATTGAAGGGATCACTACCGAGGCGCCGACGGTGACGCTGCCACCGACGTCGGCCAAGCCTGTGCCCATGCCCACGGTCCCGAGTCCGAGCTCGCAGCCAACGATTCCGAGCCCGACCGAAGCTCCCACACCCAAGCCGACCTTGGATCCTGACTCCATCACCTTCCTGCCGACGTCGGCTCCGATCGTCGCGCCGACGTCGACCCCAAGCATCGCGCCGACGCTGTGCGACGAGATGTACCTTTCAGACGACCCCAACTTCGAGTATGTTGTTCGGCCGGACGAAAGCTACGCTTTTTATTGGACACTCGAGACGGAAGGCGGCGACGCCGACTTCTATCCGGCCATTCGAGCCAAAGTGGTGAAATCTGGCGACGGTTGGGCTGCGCTCGGCGTTTCGCTCGACGATCAGATGCCCGACACCAACGCAATCATCGCCACCGGAGGCAACGTGCCGATGAACTACAATATCGCGCCGTACGATTGGTCGGGACCCACGCTCGCCGACGCGCAGACGCTCGTCGACGTTTCGACTACTCTCGACGACGACGGGGACCTCGTGTTTTACTTCACCAGGTCTCTGGCCCCGGCCGATGAAATCGCGATTTTTGACAACTGGGGTGGGTACTTCCTCTTTGCCTACGGCGATGGCGATCTTTCGTACCATTTTCAAAGCAGAGGCGCCTTTCAAATCGATCTCACGCCCAGCTGCGATGACACATCTGTGCTGGGCCCCGGCCAGTTCGCGTGCGACGACCCGTACGGCACCGTAGTTGACGCGTGCCTTCCGGAGACGCTCAACGTCAACTGTGACGTGCAGTCCGACAGTATCGGCATCGACGCCGACGGCGACGGCGACTGCGAGAGCCGCATCACCATCAACAACCTATGCTCGGCTCGCGGAAGATCCTTTGATAAGGAGGCTATGGCGTGCGTATGTCAAAACGGTCACTACGGCACTTGCTGCGAGACCGAGGGCCGTCAACTCTGCAAGAACAACGCCAAATTCTTGGACCTTGGGTCGAACGTGTGCGAATGCGATTGTGCAAACGGCTGGGGAGGCACCTTCTGCGACGAAAGAGACCGTCGTTTGCGCGGCTGAGCTCTTCTCGTCCCAACACTCCATTGCGGCTTGAGCGGTGCCCGAGCGTGAAACTTCCAGAGCCGGCGGTGCTTTTGTCCATGACTCCGGTCGATTCAAGTGTAGTCAGCTTGTAAATGCGCTTGGTTTAGCTTTGCGGCGGCGGACCAGCATGAATTACGAGCACCACGTCTTCATCTTCCCGCCACCACGCACATACCGACGACAGCTTTCGAGTATTGACTGCCATCTCCTTCCCTTGTGCGCTTTTTTGTCATACAAGCATTGAAAATGCCTGTAACATCAGATCATCGGGAGGGGAGATTAGGGGGTATGTTCTCAGTCTCGCGCCGAGGTCGACGTCAAATAAAAATGACTAGCTAACTAAAAGTAGGATTAGGGAGGACGAGAACGTCGCTGCACCATTGTGGAAAATCGTCGATTTTGGGGTTGTGAAAAGCAGTGGTTCGGACGGTGGTGACGGCGGTGACGACGAGGATCGATGGAGTGCGGTGTGCGTGCTTCGCGACGACGACGCGACGTCAAGAACGACTTTTGTACCTCGTCGGATGCGAAATGCGCTCGTTGTCGACGTCGCCGGCCAAGGCGCATCCAGCGCGCTTGCGTCGCGGAGACTTTCCCGCAGACGTCAGCGTGCGTAGGCCGGTGGTCAAGACGCGGTTCATTCTTTGATGTAGCGCGAAGAGGTGAATTGTGCGGCATTCAAGGCTCTAACAGCTCAACTGGCGCAGTTTCTCGAGGCCAATGCCGAGCAACTTCTTGTAGGTACGGAACTGCAACCTTGAGGCGGGGGTTGCTTAGCTGCGAGAACGGAGGTGGGCGCGACTGCAGGTAGCATATGGCCTTGATCCGGTCGTGGCGGCGGATTTGAATGCTCAAGCGGGGAGCAGTCAATTGTACGTTCCACTGCGGATATTATTTCGTGTGGAGCTAGTAAACTCGGGACGATTCAGTTGTGACGCAGCGCGTACAACCGGCAGGGCGACGGTCGCGACCGGCTACGTCGCACCCGGCATGCTGCTGGTGTTGTCTTTAGGCGGATCGAGCTCGTGTGTATTCGGTGACATTGGGCCTTTTGCAGATCAAAATGACGCAGTTGGCGATGCCGTGCTGCAGGGTGTTTGTTGTCCGCGAACCGGGTTGAGCTGGCGATGGCGCTGAAGTGGCCTGGTAGAACCTTGAATCGTACTCGACGTCGGTGACAGAAGGGCAAGAAGAATTTGGTGAAGAAGCGGGGAACGGTTGGTGAGATTGTTGACTTTTTTTGTGTTGGATGCTTTTGTTGCTCCGTTGAGGGAATCTGATGGGTTAACTGTTGCTGCTTCGTGCGCGCGTTTTCTTTGAGCTCATGTTGCGAACTCTCACTTGGTCGGAGTCTGATGGGTTTGCTGCTGCAATTTTCTGCGGGGTAAACCGGCGGATTTGCTTGGCGAATTAGCAGACTATAGACTGCGTGCAGTCTGTGTGCAGTCCGTGTGGAGTCTGTGTGGAGTTTCGTGTCCTCCCAGGTTCGTAAACGTACACATTGCCAGTATATATCTTAAAGAGTGTGGCGAGTATTTGCGAAATTGAATTCAGCCGGTTGGTGAGTTTGCGCCGGCGACCTGAGCACGTTTCGAGCTCACGTTGTGGACTAATACCTCGGTGGGAGTCTGAAATGTGGTTTCCCTTTGGACGTGCATGCTTGGATGTCTTGCTTGCTTCTTCTCTCTGATCTTTGTAGTATGCTTTCACTTTCTCCACAACATGGTGGATCTCAATCGTGTTCATTTTCCCCCGGTCAGGCAAGCCGAAGATTACAAGGGTCGCATCTCGCCTTCCCGAACGAACGCGCAACCACAACTGACCCCACAACGAAGAACGTGAAGGTCGCCCCTAGGTTGATGCGCAAGCTTGCGATCTGGTCACTACTAACCGAGGCGACAACGCTTCTCGTGTGCTCCATCGCGACGCTCTCATGGTGCCACCACCCGCCGAGTCCCAAGCGCCAGCATTTGGTCGCAAAGAGAGATCAACGCGAGCCATTATATGCTCAGAAAGTACCGGGCCGCGGACCCTGGGTCGCTTTGTCTCTTTTTCCATTTGCTTACTTTTTCTGCCCTCCCACTTTTTACAACCTGCTGTTGTCAGGGGCGAAGCCTGACCGACGCCGTCGGATCGAGGGGCGTCGGCAGTTTTTCAAATATCAGAAAACAATACCACACGAGAGTATAGGCATTTCAGTGCAACAATTCGCCACCACGGCGACTGGTGCCGCCGACATTTAGTATCTAGTAGTCTTTCCTCGCCGGCGTTCGCAGATGAGGAGCAACGTCGTCTTGACGTTATTGTTAGCGACTTCAAGGCTCAAAAAGCCAGAATGGATGAGCGCAGAGGAAAAGACAGAAACAGAGGATGGCCAGTGAGGGCAGCAAAGAAGAAGAAAATGGAATCGTAAAGGGGAGGAGCCAAGGGAGAAAAAGAAGAGGAAATGAGGGGGGAAAGGACGAGGACCGCAAAGAAGGAAGCAGTATAGGAGCAAACAATGGGAAGCAAATTTGAACCAAATGGCAACAGATTCAAGAAGGCCGAAGAAATGTTGCAAGCAGAGAGGGCGACTCAAGACGAGGTCAAACGAGCAGAAGGACGAAGGAGCAGGAGAGAATAAAACTTGCTGACTTACTTCCTTATCTACCAACCAGTACAGAGAGTCCATTGGTTTCCGCACTGGAAGAAACTCGACGGCGGCATCGGCGCGATACCGAAGTCGATGATGAAGTGTTCGGCGTCGAAGACATTGATTGACTGTGAGTGGTCCGTGCACCTCCTCTGGACGTCCTCTCGCTCTGCCCTTGATGACGCCCCTCCTTTTTATTTCGCCGCCCCGCACGATTGCGAACTCCCAGCCCCTGGCTTCGGGCCCTTCATCTCCTCGGCCGCGCTCTCTCTGCACTGCGCCCTGCCCTTGTTGCAGCTTCCTTTCTTGTTCATCATCGCCTGTATGCTGTCCGCGCCGCATTCTGGCGCGGCCGAACACCGGTCGGGCCTCTCTTGGCTCCCCCACCCTCCCGGCTCTCGGCGGGCTAAAAGATCGCGCACCGTGCTAAAGACAGATACCACCGACCGATGAAGCTGACCAGGGCACAATTGGGCGTTTTGTGGCAGAAGCGTCGCGGCGACGACGAGCGCGGCGAATACGAGCAGCAGCCGCGAACCGAAGGAGCCGCGATGTGGTGGTGATTGTTGAGTAAGCGGAGAAGGTAGATCATGGTGAGCGCAGCGACTAGGCGGAATGTATTGCGGTCGAGGCGCGCACGACCAGGAGTGCCCAAACAGCTTGCTCTGGGATCGAGAAGGCGCGCAAGTTGAAAAGCACGCTACCCGGCCTACATGCGGGCGCCGGCCCCACCCGGCGACGCGGCAGACACCGGGTCTCCCCGCCACCAGTTCCCCTGGTCGACGACCACAAATGGCGACGGCCTAGAGCCTGGGTTATGATTCGTGCTGACTCCCGCGCGAGAGTCACAGGATATCGCAGGAAACCGACTTTGTGACTACTCTACGCGGTACTCGCGTCAAGATTTCTGGGACTTTTACGAGCAGTACAGTTGTAGTCTCGCTTCAGGCGCAGAACCCCCTCACCTTTCTCGGATGTACAAAGTATTTTCTTGGTTTTCGAGATCAATTTGCCACAAGCGTATCTATATTTCACGAGGCTTGGTATATGTGCAGCCAAGACCTTGTATCTATTTACTGGAGCGATTGTTCGTTGAGTCGCCAGACGATTGCACAACGTCACCAGACGATTACACAACGCCCCACTTCGGGAAGAGGTCGTTTTCAACACAGCCCTGTTCCACCGTCAAGACATGCACCTCAAGCTCATCGTCGCCGCAGCCCTCGTCGATCGCTCTTCATCGCACGGGTGAGTTTTTAGCAGAGTCCCTCTCTTGTTCTGGGGGATCGATCTCCCCCTGCAAGAGCGCGTGTGTGCAAAAACACCGCGCTTGTCTATGTCGGATATCCCCCCCCACCCCCGTGATTCCGTGCGTGCTTGCGCCTGCTCGCTTGTCTACGTCTTCGAGTAGTCCGTGTGTCTGCGTGTGCTAGAGTCCGCTCGCTTGTCTATGTGTCCTGATCGTGCGCGCGTGGCTATAGCGCGAACCTCACGTCAAACTCGATCCCAGGTTCCAAGACTGGCCGATCTCACGCAATGTTTGGATGTGGCAAGAGGGGTACCGCCATTACTGCCCAACGTGCCTCTTTGTGGACGACATCTACCCCGATGTCGACGTTAGCGGCCGACCGTGGTACGGTAAGCACCCTGCTGCCGACCCGGACTCGACGCCGTGGGAGGACCGCGTCACAAATGGCGCGCACGTCACGCCGTACGGCATCTGCGGCACTAAAGACACCGACAAGAACTACAACTTCGGCTTCAATTACCCCAGCACCGCGAACCTCACGGCCGGCGAGACTTACAACATGCGCTGGTGCGCCACGGCTGACCACGGAGGCCTTTTCTCGTACCGGCTGTGCCGCGACCAGGATCTCGTCGCCAAGCTCCTGGGAGACGTGCCACCGACCGCAGAGGAAATGCTCGCTCTCGAGAAGTGCTACGAGGCGGGCGAGCTGCGATGCGACGACGTCGAAGAGAACAATTGTGAACGCGGGCCGCGGTGCAAGGAGGGCTGGGGATGTGACGACCCGGGACGCTTCCACCATTGCCAGGGCGGCTATGGCCGCGACTTTGGTTGCGCCAACTCGAACGAGGAGTGCACCAGGGGTCAAGTCTCGGAGGTGAAAGTGAAGATTCCGGACGACTTCCCGTCGGGCAAGACGGTGATGCAGTGGGTGTGGTGGTGCTCGAGCACACCCCAAGTTTGGGCCGCATGCATGGACGTCGAGATTGAAGGGATCACTACCGAGGCGCCGACGGTGACGCTGCCACCGACGTCGGCCAAGCCTGTGCCCATGCCCACGGTCCCGAGTCCGAGCTCGCAGCCAACGATTCCGAGCCCGACCGAAGCTCCCACACCCAAGCCGACCTTGGATCCTGACTCCATCACCTTCCTGCCGACGTCGGCTCCGATCGTCGCGCCGACGTCGACCCCAAGCATCGCGCCGACGCTGTGCGACGAGATGTACCTTTCAGACGACCCCAACTTCGAGTATGTTGTTCGGCCGGACGAAAGCTACGCTTTTTATTGGACACTCGAGACGGAAGGCGGCGACGCCGACTTCTATCCGGCCATTCGAGCCAAAGTGGTGAAATCTGGCGACGGTTGGGCTGCGCTCGGCGTTTCGCTCGACGATCAGATGCCCGACACCAACGCAATCATCGCCACCGGAGGCAACGTGCCGATGAACTACAATATCGCGCCGTACGATTGGTCGGGACCCACGCTCGCCGACGCGCAGACGCTCGTCGACGTTTCGACTACTCTCGACGACGACGGGAACCTCGTGTTTTACTTCACCCGGTCTCTGGCCCCGGCCGATGAAATCGCGATTTTTGACAACTGGGGTGGGTACTTCCTCTTTGCCTACGGCGATGGCGACCTTTCGTACCATTTTCAAAGCAGAGGCGCCTTTCAAATCGATCTCACGCCCAGCTGCGATGACACAACTGTGCTGGGCCCCGGCCAGTTCGCGTGCGACGACCCGTACGGCACCGTAGTTGACGCGTGCCTTCCGGAGACGCTCAACGTCAACTGTGACGTGCAGTCCGACAGTATCGGCATCGACGCCGACGGCGACGGCGACTGCGAGAGCCGCATCACCATCAACAACCTATGCTCGGCTCGCGGAAGATCCTTTGATAAGGAGGCTATGGCGTGCGTATGTCAAAACGGTCACTACGGCACTTGCTGCGAGACCGAGGGCCGTCAACTCTGCAAGAACAACGCCAAATTCTTGGACCTTGGGTCGAACGTGTGCGAATGCGATTGTGCAAACGGCTGGGGAGGCACCTTCTGCGACGAAAGAGACCGTCGTTTGCGCGGCTGAGCTCTTCTCGTCCCAACACTCCATTGCGGCTTGAGCGGTGCACGAGCGTGAAACTTCCAGAGCCGGCGGTGCTTTTGTCCATGACTCCGGTCGATTCAAGTGTAGTCAGCTTGTAAATGCGCTTGGTTTAGCTTTGCGGCGGCGGACCAGCATGAATTACGAGCACCACGTCTTCATCTTCCCGCCACCACGCACATACCGACGACAGCTTTCGAGTATTGACTGCCATCTCCTTCCCTTGTGCGCTTTTTTGTCATACAAGCATTGAAAATGCCTGTAACATCAGATCATCGGGAGGGGAGATTAGGGGGTATGTTCTCAGTCTCGCGCCGAGGTCGACGTCAAATAAAAATGACTAGCTAACTAAAAGTAGGATTAGGGAGGACGAGAACGTCGCTGCACCATTGTGGAAAATCGTCGATTTTGGGGTTGTGAAAAGCAGTGGTTCGGACGGTGGTGACGGCGGTGACGACGAGGATCGATGGAGTGCGGTGTGCGTGCTTCGCGACGACGACGCGACGTCAAGAACGACTTTTGTACCTCGTCGGATGCGAAATGCGCTCGTTGTCGACGTCGCCGGCCAAGGCGCATCCAGCGCGCTTGCGTCGCGGAGACTTTCCCGCAGACGTCAGCGTGCGTAGGCCGGTGGTCAAGACGCGGTTCATTCTTTGATGTAGCGCGAAGAGGTGAATTGTGCGGCATTCAAGGCTCTAACAGCTCAACTGGCGCAGTTTCTCGAGGCCAATGCCGAGCAACTTCTTGTAGGTACGGAACTGCAACCTTGAGGCGGGGGTTGCTTAGCTGCGAGAACGGAGGTGGGCGCGACTGCAGGTAGCATATGGCCTTGATCCGGTCGTGGCGGCGGATTTGAATGCTCAAGCGGGGAGCAGTCAATTGTACGTTCCACTGCGGATATTATTTCGTGTGGAGCTAGTAAACTCGGGACGATTCAGTTGTGACGCAGCGCGTACAACCGGCAGGGCGACGGTCGCGACCGGCTACGTCGCACCCGGCATGCTGCTGGTGTTGTCTTTAGGCGGATCGAGCTCGTGTGTATTCGGTGACATTGGGCCTTTTTGCAGATCAAAATGACGCAGTTGGCGATGCCGTGCTGCAGGGTGTTTGTTGTCCGCGAACCGGGTTGAGCTGGCGATGGCGCTGAAGTGGCCTGGTAGAACCTTGAATCGTACTCGACGTCGGTGACAGAAGGGCAAGAAGAATTTGGTGAAGAAGCGGGGAACGGTTGGTGAGATTGTTGACTTTTTTTGTGTTGGATGCTTTTGTTGCTCCGTTGAGGGAATCTGATGGGTTAACTGCTGCTGCTTCGTGCGCGCGTTTTCTTTGAGCTCATGTTGCGAACTCTCACTTGGTCGGAGTCTGATGGGTTTGCTGCTGCAATTTTCTGCGGGGTAAACCGGCGGATTTGCTTGGCGAATTAGCAGACTATAGACTGCGTGCAGTCTGTGTGCAGTCCGTGTAGAGTCTGTGTGGAGTTTCGTGTCCTCCCAGGTTCGTAAACGTACACATTGCCAGTATATATCTTAAAGAGTGTGGCGAGTATTTGCGAAATTGAATTCAGCCGGTTGGTGAGTTTGCGCCGGCGACCTGAGCACGTTTCGAGCTCACGTTGTGGACTAATACCTCGGTGGGAGTCTGAAATGTGGTTTCCCTTTGGACGTGCATGCTTGGATGTCTTGCTTGCTTCTTCTCTCTGATCTTTGTAGTATGCTTTCACTTTCTCCACAACATGGTGGATCTCAATCGTGTTCATTTTCCCCCGGTCAGGCAAGCCGAAGATTACAAGGGTCGCATCTCGCCTTCCCGAACGAACGCGCAACCACAACTGACCCCACAACGAAGAACGTGAAGGTCGCCCCTAGGTTGATGCGCAAGCTTGCGATCTGGTCACTACTAACCGAGGCGACAACGCTTCTCGTGTGCTCCATCGCGACGCTCTCATGGTGCCACCACCCGCCGAGTCCCAAGCGCCAGCATTTGGTCGCAAAGAGAGATCAACGCGAGCCATTATATGCTCAGAAAGTACCGGGCCGCGGACCCTGGGTCGCTTTGTCTCTTTTTCCATTTGCTTACTTTTTCTGCCCTCCCACTTTTTACAACCTGCTGTTGTCAGGGGCGAAGCCTGACCGACGCCGTCGGATCGAGGGGCGTCGGCAGTTTTTCAAATATCAGAAAACAATACCACACGAGAGTATAGGCATTTCAGTGCAACAATTCGCCACCACGGCGACTGGTGCCGCCGACATTTAGTATCTAGTAGTCTTTCCTCGCCGGCGTTCGCAGATGAGGAGCAACGTCGTCTTGACGTTATTGTTAGCGACTTCAAGGCTCAAAAAGCCAGAATGGATGAGCGCAGAGGAAAAGACAGAAACAGAGGATGGCCAGTGAGGGCAGCAAAGAAGAAGAAAATGGAATCGTAAAGGGGAGGAGCCAAGGGAGAAAAAGAAGAGGAAATGAGGGGGGAAAGGACGAGGACCGCAAAGAAGGAAGCAGTATAGGAGCAAACAATGGGAAGCAAATTTGAACCAAATGGCAACAGATTCAAGAAGGCCGAAGAAATGTTGCAAGCAGAGAGGGCGACTCAAGACGAGGTCAAACGAGCAGAAGGACGAAGGAGCAGGAGAGAATAAAACTTGCTGACTTACTTCCTTATCTACCAACCAGTACAGAAAGTCCATTGGTTTCAGCACTGGAAGAAACTCGACGGCGGCATCGGCGCGATACGGAAGTCGATGATGAAGTGTTCGGCGTCGAAGACATTGATTGACTGTGAGTGGTCCGTGCACCTCCTCTGGACGTCCTCTCGCTCTGCCCTTGATGACGCCCCTCCTTTTTATTTCGCCGCCCCGCACGATTGCGAACTCCCAGCCCCTGGCTTCGGGCCCTTCATCTCCTCGGCCGCGCTCTCTCTGCACTGCGCCCTGCCCTTGTTGCAGCTTCCTTTCTTGTTCATCCTCGCCTGTATGCTGTCCGCGCCGCATTCTGGCGCGGCCGAACAACGGTCGAGCCTCTCTTGGCTCCCCCAACCCCCCGGCTCTCGGCGGGCTAAAAGATCGCGCACCGTGCTAAAGAAAGATACCACCGACCGCCGACCGATGAAGCTGACCAGGGCACAATTGGGCGTTTTGTGGCAGAAGCGTCGCGGCGACGACGAGCGCGGCGAATACGAGCAGCAGCCGCGAACCGAAGGAGCCGCGATGTGGTGGTGATTGTTGAGTAAGCGGAGAAGGTAGATCATGGTGAGCGCAGCGACTAGGCGGAATGTATTGCGGTCGAGGCGCGCACGACCAGGAGTGCCCAAACAGCTTGCTCTGGGATCGAGAAGGCGCGCAAGTTGAAAAGCACGCTACCCGGCCTACATGCGGGCGCCGGCCCCACCCGGCGACGCGGCAGACACCGGGTCTCCCCGCCACCAGTTCCCCTGGTCGACGACGACCACTAATGGCGACGGCCGAGAGCCTGGGTTATGATTCGTGCTGACTCTTGCGCGAGAGTCACAGATATCGCAGGAAACCGACTTTGTGATTACTCTACGCGGTACTCGCGTCAAGATTTCTGGGACTTTTACGAGCAGTACAGTTGTAGTCTCGCTTCAGGCGCAGAACCCCCTCACCTTTCTCGGATGTACAAAGTATTTTCTTGGTTTTCGAGATCAATTTGCCACAAGCGTATCTATATTTCACGAGGCTTGGTATATGTGCAGCCAAGACCTTGTATCTATTTACTGGAGCGATTGTTCGTTGAGTCGCCAGACGATTGCACAACGTCACCAGACGATTACACAACGCCCCACTTCGGGAAGAGGTCGTTTTCAACACAGCCCTGTTCCACCGTCAAGACATGCACCTCAAGCTCATCGTCGCCGCAGCCCTCGTCGATCGCTCTTCATCGCACGGGTGAGTTTTTAGCAGAGTCCCTCTCTTGTTCTGGGGGATCGATCTCCCCCTGCAAGAGCGCGTGTGTGCAAAAACACCGCGCTTGTCTATGTCGGATATCCCCCCCCCCCCGTGATTCCGTGCGTGCTTGCGCCTGCTCGCTTGTCTACGTCTTCGAGTAGTCCGTGTGTCTGCGTGTGCTAGAGTCCGCTCGCTTGTCTATGTGTCCTGATCGTGCGCGCGTGGCTATAGCGCGAACCTCACGTCAAACTCGATCCCAGGTTCCAAGACTGGCCGATCTCACGCAATGTTTGGATGTGGCAAGAGGGGTACCGCCATTACTGCCCAACGTGCCTCTTTGTGGACGACATCTACCCCGATGTCGACGTTAGCGGCCGACCGTGGTACGGTAAGCACCCTGCTGCCGACCCGGACTCGACGCCGTGGGAGGACCGCGTCACAAATGACGCGCACGTCACGCCGTACGGCATCTGCGGCACTAAAGACACCGACAAGAACTACAACTTCGGCTTCAATTACCCCAGCACCGCGAACCTCACGGCCGGCGAGACTTACAACATGCGCTGGTGCGCCACGGCTGACCACGGAGGCCTTTTCTCGTACCGGCTGTGCCGCGACCAGGATCTCGTCGCCAAGCTCCTGGGAGACGTGCCACCGACCGCAGAGGAAATGCTCGCTCTCGAGAAGTGCTACGAGGCGGGCGAGCTGCGATGCGACGACGTCGAAGAGAACAATTGTGAACGCGGGCCGCGGTGCAAGGAGGGCTGGGGATGTGACGACCCGGGACGCTTCCACCATTGCCAGGGCGGCTATGGCCGCGACTTTGGTTGCGCCAACTCGAACGAGGAGTGCACCAGGGGTCAAGTCTCGGAGGTGAAAGTGAAGATTCCGGACGACTTCCCGTCGGGCAAGACGGTGATGCAGTGGGTGTGGTGGTGCTCGAGCACACCCCAAGTTTGGGCCGCATGCATGGACGTCGAGATTGAAGGGATCACTACCGAGGCGCCGACGGTGACGCTGCCACCGACGTCGGCCAAGCCTGTGCCCATGCCCACGGTCCCGAGTCCGAGCTCGCAGCCAACGATTCCGAGCCCGACCGAAGCTCCCACACCCAAGCCGACCTTGGATCCTGACTCCATCACCTTCCTGCCGACGTCGGCTCCGATCGTCGCGCCGACGTCGACCCCAAGCATCGCGCCGACGCTGTGCGACGAGATGTACCTTTCAGACGACCCCAACTTCGAGTATGTTGTTCGGCCGGACGAAAGCTACGCTTTTTATTGGACACTCGAGACGGAAGGCGGCGACGCCGACTTCTATCCGGCCATTCGAGCCAAAGTGGTGAAATCTGGCGACGGTTGGGCTGCGCTCGGCGTTTCGCTCGACGATCAGATGCCCGACACCAACGCAATCATCGCCACCGGAGGCAACGTGCCGATGAACTACAATATCGCGCCGTACGATTGGTCGGGACCCACGCTCGCCGACGCGCAGACGCTCGTCGACGTTTCGACTACTCTCGACGACGACGGGAACCTCGTGTTTTACTTCACCCGGTCTCTGGCCCCGGCCGATGAAATCGCGATTTTTGACAACTGGGGTGGGTACTTCCTCTTTGCCTACGGCGATGGCGACCTTTCGTACCATTTTCAAAGCAGAGGCGCCTTTCAAATCGATCTCACGCCCAGCTGCGATGACACAACTGTGCTGGGCCCCGGCCAGTTCGCGTGCGACGACCCGTACGGCACCGTAGTTGACGCGTGCCTTCCGGAGACGCTCAACGTCAACTGTGACGTGCAGTCCGACAGTATCGGCATCGACGCCGACGGCGACGGCGACTGCGAGAGCCGCATCACCATCAACAACCTATGCTCGGCTCGCGGAAGATCCTTTGATAAGGAGGCTATGGCGTGCGTATGTCAAAACGGTCACTACGGCACTTGCTGCGAGACCGAGGGCCGTCAACTCTGCAAGAACAACGCCAAATTCTTGGACCTTGGGTCGAACGTGTGCGAATGCGATTGTGCAAACGGCTGGGGAGGCACCTTCTGCGACGAAAGAGACCGTCGTTTGCGCGGCTGAGCTCTTCTCGTCCCAACACTCCATTGCGGCTTGAGCGGTGCACGAGCGTGAAACTTCCAGAGCCGGCGGTGCTTTTGTCCATGACTCCGGTCGATTCAAGTGTAGTCAGCTAGTAAATGCGCTTGGTTTAGCTTTGCGGCGGCGGACCAGCATGAATTACGAGCACCACGTCTTCATCTTCCCGCCACCACGCACATACCGACGACAGCTTTCGAGTATTGACTGCCATCTCCTTCCCTTGTGCGCTTTTTTGTCATACAAGCATTGAAAATGCCTGTAACATCAGATCATCGGGAGGGGAGATTAGGGGGTATGTTCTCAGTCTCGCGCCGAGGTCGACGTCAAATAAAAATGACTAGCTAACTAAAAGTAGGATTAGGGAGGACGAGAACGTCGCTGCACCATTGTGGAAAATCGTCGATTTTGGGGTTGTGAAAAGCAGTGGTTCGGACGGTGGTGACGGCGGTGACGACGAGGATCGATGGAGTGCGGTGTGCGTGCTTCGCGACGACGACGCGACGTCAAGAACGACTTTTGTACCTCGTCGGATGCGAAATGCGCTCGTTGTCGACGTCGCCGGCCAAGGCGCATCCAGCGCGCTTGCGTCGCGGAGACTTTCCCGCAGACGTCAGCGTGCGTAGGCCGGTGGTCAAGACGCGGTTCATTCTTTGATGTAGCGCGAAGAGGTGAATTGTGCGGCATTCAAGGCTCTAACAGCTCAACTGGCGCAGTTTCTCAAGGCCAATGCCGAGCAACTTCTTGTAGGTACGGAACTGCAACCTTGAGGCGGGGGTTGCTTAGCTGCGAGAACGGAGGTGGGCGCGACTGCAGGTAGCATATGGCCTTGATCCGGTCGTGGCGGCGGATTTGAATGCTCAAGCGGGGAGCAGTCAATTGTACGTTCCACTGCGGATATTATTTCGTGTGGAGCTAGTAAACTCGGGACGATTCAGTTGTGACGCAGCGCGTACAACCTGTGACGCAGCGCGTACAACCGGCAGGGCGACGGTCGCGACCGGCTACGTCGCACCCGGCATGTTGCTGGTGTTGTCTTTAGGCGGATCGAGCTCGTGTGTATTCGGTGACATTGGGCCTTTTTGCAGATCAAAATGACGCAGTTGGCGATGCCGTGCTGCAGGGTGTTTGTTGTCCGCGAACCGGATTGAGCTGGCGATGGCGCTGAAATGGCCTGGTAGAACCTTGAATCGTACTCGACGTCGGTGACAGAAGCGCAAGAAGAATTTGGTGAATAAGCGGGGAACGGTTGGTGAGATTGTTGACTTTTTTTGTGTTGGATGCTTTTGTTGCTCCGTTGAGGGAATCTGATGGGTGAACTGCTGCGGCTTCGTGCGCGCGTTTTCTTTGAGCTCATGTTGCGAACTCTCACTTGG
Source organism: Chrysophaeum taylorii (assembly GCA_029834535.1). Taxonomy (NCBI): domain Eukaryota; class Pelagophyceae; order Pelagomonadales; family Pelagomonadaceae; genus Chrysophaeum; species Chrysophaeum taylorii. The sequence goes on along the minus strand of JAQMWT010000548.1, from coordinate 147,518 downwards.
TCGGAGTCTGATGGGTTTGCTGCTGCATTTTTCTGCGGGGTAAACCGGCGGATTTGCTTGGCGAATTAGCAGACTATAGACTGCGTGCAGTCTGTGTGCAGTCCGTGTAGAGTCTGTGCGGAGTTTGGTGTCCTCCCAGGTTCGTAAACGCACGCATTGCCAGTATACATCTTAAAGAGTGTGGCGAATATTTGCGAAATTGTAATCAGCCGGTTGGTAAGTTTGCGCCGGCTACCTGAGCACGTTTCGAGCTCACGTTGGGGGCTCATCAATCTGTGGGAGTCTGACTTGTGGTTTTCGTTTGGACGTGCGCGATTATTTGATTTCAATTTCTGCGTTTCGGTATGTGATGAAGGGGTTGATCATGGGTTGCTTCTTCTCTCTTATCGTTGTTGTGTCCAACGTTTCTCTCTCTCCACAACACGGCGGATCTCATTTTTAGATCGCTTTTGTGGCCGCAAAAACGTTCCCGACCCGGGGTGACAGAGGGGGTACTTACCGACACGCCGGAGACCTTACTGCTCGAGGTCAATGCGGACTCGGGGTCGGTGACGCTCGCCACAACACTTGCTCACGCTCACCAAGCCTCCCAACTTGAGGCTGGAGAGTTGGTTTATGATAGCAAGATACTCTCTTATCGAGAGAACAGGGCGACGTCAGTAGGATAAAATCCTATGACATCATAAGGAATGCAAGAAAATAAAAGGTTCCGTTGAACGGGTGTAAGCATTGAGAACCGGGGTAAGCCTCAGCGGTCAGGAGTTACCGCCGCAGTCGGCGCAGAGCCCTGGCTGAATGCGCATCTCGGGAACGGATTTTCTTGTAGACGTGCTCGACGACGGGTTCGGGGACGCGTCCACTACGCAGAGTGAACTTGGGAATCAACAGATCGATCTCGCGTGGTGGGGAGCGAAGTCGGTGACACAGGGAGTGGTACTGCTGTTGACCTTGGACTTGTCGGTGAAACTGCGACCGTCCACGTCCTTGTACTCCGGCTTGAGCTTGCGAGTAGAGAGATGTGAGGTGGGCTTGTAGTAGGAGACCTTGTCTTGCGGACCGAGGTCAGAGTAGAAATGCAGAGCTACTCGATCGTTCGCGTAATCATAAGGCTCATAAACTTCAGCCACGTAGATCTTCTTGCGCCAATCGGACCGTTTGCGATCTGGAATCCGAAAGACAACGAACTTACCGTGCTTAAAATCGCTCCGAAAGGTTTCCTTGGGCTTAGGCACGGCTCGATCGACCACTGGAGAAACCATCACAGGGGTGATCTGACTAACATGAACATAACGGCGTTCGGGCGGAGAGTCGAGAGACTCGATCTTGTAGGTGACAGGACACAGGCGTTCCACGATATTAAACGGGCCGCTCCATTCCGGTCGAAGCTTGTTCTGAAGAAAAGGAATGTAGAGCAAAACATGCGATCCCTCTTCATACTCAACATCAACATGGTCCGCATTGTAAGCGAGCCTTTGCTTCTGGAGAGCTTTCTTGCGAGCATCATTCACCGTAGCGGTGTAGAACTTCAATTTCTCGCGGGTCTCTGACACAACATCAGAGCGAGTTTTCGGCAAACGTCGGGCGTCCAGATCCATGATCGTGTAATCAGTCGGAAGCAGCAGCCGTCGATTGAGGCGAAGCATGAACGGAGAAATCTGCGTACCCGGGATGATCTTGCGATTATAGCAGAACGCGATATACTCTGCAAAAGCAGGCCAGTCCGTGATGTGTCGGTCCTGAAGGCACGCACGGAAAAAGGCCTTAATAAAGCGGTTGACCCGCTCAGCCGGATTTGCTTGAGCATGATGCGGAATCGTAGTGCTGTACCGCATGTTGAAGAGCTGACAAAACTCTTCCATCCATTTGTTGACGAACTCTGTACCATTGTCAGTACGAATCATCAGAGGCAAGTACCCCCTGAGCAAGATATTCGCGACGAAAGACTCGAGGATCGCCTCAGCAGTCTTATGGTGCAGCACGTCGAGAATCAGGAAATGAGAAAATGGATCGAAGAACACCATGAGATACGTCTCGGGACCTGCACTGGGCAAAGGTCCGAACACACCCATGCAGATGACGGCGCAGTCGCCGTCATACACTGGTTGCTGAAGAAGACCAGGTCACTTGGGTTCTGGCGTGCGGGACTTCTTACACACCAAACATCCAGCGATGTATCTGCCCACTTCGTTTGACATGTGGGGCCACCAAAAACGTTCAAGTATCGATTGCACAGTACTGTCACGACCCATGTGACCACCATTGAGAGGGGTATCATGGTAATGTCTGATGATGCGCTTCCGCACGGTGCGGGGCGCGACTATCATTGGATGAGCATCAGGCGCGACACGATAGAGGACACCCTTCACAACTTGATAGCGAATGTTAGCCTCTTGTCGGCGAACAGTATGCCCCTGAGCCATGCGATGACGAATGTCTTCGCAAGTGGCGTCAGTGATCTGTTCCTTGGCAGTCTCTGCGGGGCGCGACTATCATTGGATGAGCATCAGGCGCGACACGGTAGAGGACACCCTTCACAACTTGATAGCGAATCTTAGCCTCTTGTCGGCGAACAGTATGCCCCTGAGCCATGCGATGACGAATGTCTTCGCAAGTGGCGTCAGTGATCTGTTCCTTGGCAGTCTCTTCAAAAGTCAAATTATCCGGAATCTTGTCGATGTACTCTTGGTAATCATCGGCATCTCGGAAAATACTCGGTGGGGATCGCAGACGCTTCATTCTGACGTTGTCTCGTGGCGTGAGACGTAGCCAACTGCATCGGGTCGTCGCGATCATCTTCTTCTTCCTCCTCAGGCAACTCAGTCGTGATAAACGACAAAATGACATGACATCCAGCTAGTGGTACTCCTTTGTCATCAATGGGCCGAGGAAGTTCTTGGCACACCAAATAGGCATGATTTAAGGGTTCACCAAACTCATCCGTCTCGATAACGTGATCGATGGGATTGCGAGAGAGGCAGTCAGGGATACTCATTCCCGGTGACTTCCCTGGTTTGTAGCCCAGTTCAGGATCAAAGTGGCAAGTCGCATCGCCCATCGAGCCAACTGCCCAGACGAATGTGTCGCCTTCCGCAAGAACGTCAAATTGCGGTGATCCGTTTCGAGGACCGTCTTGTGTCCTTCAATGTAAGAGCGAAAATGTTCGAGAGAAAGAATAACTGCCAGTAGCTCTAGCCGACGGGGCTCATAGTTCCGCATTTCTCTCGGCACAGCTCGGCTCCAATACTCGATCACTCGTTCCTCTCGTGTCACCTTTCCGGTGTCGTCTGTGACTTCCACGAGCTGGAAAAGATACGCGCCCAGGCCGTCCTTGGAAGCATCCGAGCGGATCTGAAAGGGAAGATCGTAGTCCGGGTGATAGACTCCGCGAGAGTCCACCAAGGCTTCGATGATCGTATCCCACGCCTTTTGGCACTCGGGCGTCCACTTGAACGGCACGCCCTCGAGACACAATCGCCTCAACGGCTCCACAATCTTCGAATAATTCTTCACATATCGGCGGCAATAGTTGCTCATGCCGATGAAAGATCGAATCTGGGTCTTCGGAGACGTGTTCGGCAGCGTTCCGGGGATCGGCATCTGCTGCAACGCTTCTAACGTCTTAGGATTCGGCTTCAAGCCTTCCGGAGTCGAAATGTGTCCCAGAAACTCGATTTCATCTTTGAGGAGGTGAAACTTCGCTGTTCGTCCACTGTATCCTCGTTGTGCTAAGTGGCACAGTACTTCAATCAAGACTTGTAAGTGACGGTGGAGGTCGTCCGATCCCATCATAATATCGTCGACAAACGCGACCAAGTCCTTATACATCCATTCTGACAAATCGCTGGCCATCTGCTTACAGAAAAGAGCTCCTGCTGTTTTCACTCCCAGAGGCAAGCGCAAGAAACTATGGGCTCCGAGTGGGCTAACCATCGTGACGGCGTCCTGAGCGGCGGCGTCCAAACGCAGGTTGTGGTATCCCCATCGAATGTCAATGCAAGTCCGCCTACGGCGCAAGGCAAGAAAGGCCAACGCGTCATCTTGGCGAATATTCGGCCAACTATCATTGACCTGCCGATCGTTGAGCTGACGTAAGTCGACTGCAGCACGAAAAGCGTTCGACGTCCCGATCTCTGCTCCCTTCTTGGGCAGCATCAGCACAGGAAATCCCATCGGAGAGTTCGCCGGTCGGATGACTCCATCGCGGCACCACTCGGTGATCTGCTTTCTGAGACAATCGAGCTTCGCTGGCGTCAACCTGTAAGGCGTCATCTTGATCGGTCGTGGGTTTTCGTCCTTAAATCGTAGAGAAACCGGCGGCGAGTCCACAGGTCTCGTAATCGGGTTTATCGGGTCAAAAAAAGCCCACGCGTATTGCACGCAGTGGCTTAGCATCATCTTCGCATCTTCATCCAGATGCGGATTGTCGGGAATTCCCAGTTTTCGAACAACCTTGCAGAGTATTCCGCTAGGCAGTGGTTAGATCACTGAGAGACCATCCCGTCTCACCGCGTGAGTCTGGCAAGGTAGGTTTCAGGGAACCCAGGCAGTGGTCCCCCTAGCCTCGGCACACGACAGACGATACATAGCAACACATCAGTGTAACATGTAATTACTACGTACCTGCGGGACGCGCTAGACCATGATGGTGAGCGTGAGCACATATCAGAGGACTAATTGACTTTGTAGAAAGGAAGAAGAAGGGCAAGGAAGAGATCGCGTTCTCAACGGACGGAATAAGGGTTGGAGTTAGCAGATTTCTCTGCAAACCTTCTCGACTTCTTATTTCGTCGGAGTTTCGACTTTCATCGCTTCGTTGTCCTTTACGTGCTCCGGAGTTTGCGGCAGCGGCCAACTGTCCGCGTCGCGCGGCGCATCCTTCCACGGCACATCGAACTTTTCTTCGTAGTTGAACCTCACTTCGGGATGGCTCTTATTGATCTTTTCACCTTTGACGCGCACACTCGGTTCGCTCCTCACTTTCGGCGCCCGATCAGGTTGAGGATCCGGCGGAACGTCCAATTTTGGGTGTCGGGGGGGGGGCAGCAGAAGAAGCATGAGCCGTCCCGGGCGCATCTGTTGGAAGCGGAAGCAAAGGTACTTCTGGCGGTTTCCATTTGGTGCGATCCTGGAGATCATCTTTTGACACCCACTTAACGACACGGGTACGCGTATTCAGCAGCGGAACCTGTACGTGACGAAGGGTGGTGTCGGTAATTCGTAGATACTGCTCAGAGGGTCGATCTGTAGGGCTCAGCGCGGTCGGCAGGACTTCGCCACTTTGGCGGAAACCTCGGGTCACGGAGTTATGCAGATCGAGGGCTAAAATTGCCATAGTGTCTGGGGGCACGACAGACGCCAAGTGCTTGAACGAATCTGTCTTAGACAGGCCAGCCCAATCATGGTCCAGCGGCATCGTCAGCAACTTTGTGGTCATCTTGAGAATCAAAGGCGGAGTGTCCGAGCGGTGAGAGAGGAATTCGCGTAACGGTGTAAGCCGTATCCGTCGCGTCTCGGGACGAGCCTAGATTGTTCAGCTGGAGCAGGTGGCGTTCATCCGCATAACCTAATGCTGCAGCGAATTTTTGTTGCATATTCGCACACGTTTTCGGAGCCTCTTGCAGGTGCAGTGGGTGACTGGAGACCAACAACCGCACGCGACAGCTCATCAAATTGGGCGTAGTGTCGTGAAAATTGACGACGTACACGTAGGGGTGTAAACGCGCAATATATGAGATGATCGATGCTTCTTGTTCAATCAGCCACATCATGAAGCCCGCCATTTTGCACAGCTTCATCGTCCAATGAGTGGCCGTCACTCCCTTGCCGACATCTCTGGACGTCAAATTGCAGAGTGCTGAATGAACACAGGGCGGGGATGCGATGCACATCGACGACGACTATTCTACTTACGGCAAATAGCCCTTTATCAATCGGAGGGTCGTTTCATAGCGTCCGCAGAGCGTATGCTGAACCACAGGCACCTTAAGAAAATTCTTCTGATGGATCTTGTTGGCAGCTGCTGAAGAGTCAAGAGCAAGGACGACTCGAAACGACGTCCCGCACAACTCGTTCGCTCGTTGCAGCCCTAAAGTGCTGCTTCCGGCGCCGTCGAATAGCATCACCACTTTGCGATACGTGATCGGCAGCCATTGGACCTTTTCAGATCTTCGGCGAATCTCGCCTCCTGTCGCCTCTCGGCACTTCTTTTCCTCTTCGTCGGATGGTCGGTCGAAAGCGTCGTTACCGAGCGATTCCGGACGAGAGGCCACGCCCTTTTCGGCATACGGGACCGCCTTTTGTACCGAGCTCAAAAGCATCGGCGCGGGGGCCGCTTCGCATTGCGTCATATGACTTGCGACCGAAACAGCGAACGACAGGTTGGCCTTGTCGTACTCGACCGGCCTCACAATCCTCTGTTAACTCTTCGACCGTAGCAACATCCAACTCGTCATCAAAACGAATAATATCACACAGAGCAAGTATTTCGCCTTGAGTAATCACGGTCGGCACATCTTGGGTGGAGGATATCTATCGCCACTCGAGCGGCGGACTTGTCGTGTCCTCGGAACAGGAACACATTCCATCGACTACCCCGAGTTGCTCGTATCCAGGGGGTGTAGCAACGAAAACTTGCCCGGATTCCAAGGGCTCTGAAAGGGTGACTGGCACGCAGCAAGTGCGCCCAGGCTCGACCTTCATCGTGCGCGCAGCGTAGGCCACCACTTCGTGGGCAGCGCTGCTCGAAACTCGAGAAGGCATAACGGCCGAGACTCCCCAAGTCGTCGAAGCTGCCGCTCGGTCTGGTCTGGCGGTGGACTCTGGCGGTCTCTAATCGTGCACAAGCGAGCGTAAACGCAATCCTCGACCGTGTTCAGGCTCTGCTTCATCGCGGGGTGCTGGTGACCGTAAATCGGCACTACCACTGGGCTGCGCTCATCATAAGCTGATCTGAACGTCAGGATGGGGGAATCGACTCGTTGACCCTGCACCTTCAACCACTTGCGCCCATATGCGACTTGCGTGCGGAGAAACGCAATGCGATTGTGCGAGTAGTCCACCACGGCTCCCAGCACTCGAATATCGCGCGCTCCCAATAAAAATAAATGATTCGTATAGGCTACGATAGCAACCACTGGGACTGCCACGTCGTCCGCAAGAGCGACTCGTAATGCAACCCATTTGTAGATAGTCGTCTTGTTCAATCCCGACCCGTACAGAGTGCGCTCGACTGGGAGTTCGCCTTGGTCGAAGATTATCTTATCCTTCGCCAGCTTGGCGACCATCTCGTGGCAAATATAAGAGACATCAGCCATTCCATCCACACCTATGATCGTTGCGAACTTCGGCTCGTCTCGTCTTTTGTAAATATGTCCAACTATGGACGTAAGCGTGCCAGTATCCAAGCAACCGATGGTGGCGAGGTCTTCCTCGATCTTTTTCCCATCGCGCGGCGACAGGGCGGTATGGTGGCATCGCCTCTCCAGATCCGCGTCGCCCGGCAGCTGCATCGACACAGCTGCCATCTCAGGCGCCACGCGTCTCGTCTCTGGCTCTACATTAGCGTCCGCTGCACTCTTTTTGTCTGGTGGCTTTCTCTCTTTTTCCATCGCGACCTCGGGTGAGCTCGGCGCTTCAGCTGCTTCCTCATCTCCAAGTTCCGCTGGCGCCTCTGGGTTCTCCCATATGGCGTTCATTTCGTCCTCCCACGATACTTCCATCGACTCGCCCTCGGATCGTCGCTCTCCACTACCGACTCCAGTCGGGTCTCGGCTCCTCGCGGCTTCTTCGCTGCAGCTCGGCGATCGACACCCTCCTTGCTCCGGCGGTCTCTTCCGCAGGAAGCTCTGAGCCTTCGTCCACAATTTCTGAAAGCTCCACGTTGTATTATTTCCGCGAAAGCCGTACGACTTCATCCAGCTCGCGTACCCACCAATCGTGCCTTTCTCAGCTTCATCGGCGCTTCGACTGTTCTCATCGGCGAGTTCTGACACTTCTCAATCGGAGGTAAATTCACTTCCTCCTTCATTTCATCGGACGTTTCCTGCAATGGCACGTCCGTCCAGTTGGGCATTTCTGCCCACTTCTCCTCCATCGGCGCGCCTGTCGTCTGATCTGTCTCCTCCATCGGTGCACTGTGGTCCGATCTGAGATCAAAACCGTTTCGGGGGGGGCGGCAGGAAAAGAAGACGTCGTCCCCGACGTCAACTCGGTGGGTGTGACGTCGTCAACGCGCTCGTCCCTGAACGACATGCACAATGACAAATTGGGGGACACTGGATCTTGGTGCGATGGGTCGTCCTCCTCTGCATCTGAGTCTTCCCAGTAGCGCGGAGATTCCAAATCTTCTGTTGATATTCCTTCCATAGTCGTTGTGGAGGGGCACCGAGCAATCTGAGCGTCGGTGATCGTTTCCTCCGGTTGCAAGCGATGGCTGCTCGGCGCGGCGGCATCGGCAATATCATCGGAGGGCTGGGCGGAGCGAGTCTCTGGGTAGATAACAACACCCAATGGGAACTGCGCTTCGCACGGGGTCTGGAACGCAAGGGTGGCGCTCGAATCACTATCTTGATAAAGTCCGCCGTCGTACTCCTCGTCGCGTGGTCGGCGTCGGCTGCGCCGGCGCGAATTTCGACTGGGGCTCCGGCTATTTCGGCGACGGCGGGGGCTCGCACTGGGCGTTCGGCTGTTGACCCGCTGGTCGGGGCTCTTACTTCGGCGTCGGCGTGACGGTCGAGTAGGTGACGCACGATCGTCTCGTGGCCTTGTAGACGACGACTGGTCGTCCCTCATACTTCTAATTTCATCTCTCATCGACGCCATGGCGGATCCGATCTCGGAGAGCGCCATCTTGAGGTCGTGAGCAGATTCCGATCCGTGCGTAGCCTGTGCACTGGAGGCACCAGCTTGCTTCTCCCATGCCGTTCGAGATATCGGTTTCTTCTTATCTTTCAGGACACGTTTCCGCATTGCGAGATAGTAGGGATTCGGAGGCTTATTGCACACCACGCGATTCCCGTGCTCATCTTGGTCATGGTGGACCAGAAATATCCGCAATCTTTGCCCGTGAGCCAACACCATTCTGTGGGGTTGTCTTCGAGTCGTACTGCGTGATTCCACGTCGATTTTCCTTGGGCGTCTTTCAACTGTTAATCCGAGGCCATGGCTCTGCCTCCCCACCATCGAGGCGGTTTATTGGGTTTCGGATTCGAGGATGGCGGCTGTCCTTGTTCCATTTCTTCCTCAACTAGTTTCCGAAAATCATTGTCTAATCGGGAGATGAGCGCCACCGTAGCCTTAAACGCGTCATAGCTATCGGGATGGCCGCTCCTCATGGTCCGCACGCGGCTTCTTAATTCCTTAGACGCAAACCCAGTGATCAGGTAGTCGACGATGTCGACATCGTCCAACGTGCGCGTGGATGCGGGAAAAAACGCCAACGCTACCGTCTGAAATTCCGCGCAATACGTCTGCACGTGTCGTTCTCCGCGCCCCTTTGGAACCGAAGCTTGGGTGACCTTCCGGGGCGAGTCGAGGAGCTCCTGCTGCGTACTCGGGGGGCGGCAGGTCGATCGAAAGTAAACCGAAATGCGCCCACAGTAATGTTTATTCAAACGACGGATCCGACGTACAGCCGGCCCGTGATCGTTGTCGTCCGCCTCATATTTGAGGTAAAAGGGCGGAGAGTGCTCTAACTCTTCGCAGAGCTGCTCGTACTTCTTCAAATGCTCTTCGAAAAATCGGAGCGACCGTGTCGCGTAGGTGCACGGGTAGTAAATAACGAAGCTTTTCAACCGAAAAGTGCTCGTCGGACAACGAGCTCATCACTGCTGCCGAGTCAAGGTTGAATTGTCGCTGGTCGCGGCCGTCGACCACTAATTTGAAAGTGCCGGCCTTCAAGCCGGAATTAGGGCGTCGGGGTCGACTGACCTTCTCGAAGGCAGTCGCGAATGTCTCCGATAATCCACTTACGTACTTTCGTCTTCGGGTTCCGCCTTCTCATCGGATCCCTCTTCAGGTCTGGCACGGGTTCCCTCCCTGGGTTCCGTTCTTCTCTCCGGTTCGGTCCGTCTCGCGGGGCGATCGTGGCCACTCGGTCGTCGAGTTGCTCGTTCTGCTGCCAGCTCGTCCCGCTCACGACGAAATTGGTCGACCTGCTCGCGCAAGGTCTTAGATGTCTCGAGTTCTTGTCGTAGTGCTTCATTTAACTCGAAAAGTTCTTGCCGAGCTGCTTCTTATTTTGCTTCAGCCCTGTCCCGGGCGAATCGCTCGGCTAATCGTTCATTCTCGCGTCGTCTTCGTTCGAGGTCTTCTCGAATCCGACTTCGATGGTCCGTCTCGTGTTCGGCCGTAACGCGTTCGCCGCGGTCAGGGGTTGCTGGACTTAGCGGCGAGAAAATCGCAGTTTCGGCATGTATTTCAGCAACGTCGACGTTTTCGTCGTCGCGCGTTTCTCCTTCCTCGCGGCCTGGTTCAACGGCTGCGGGAAGCCTCGGAGGTGGTCCTTATTCATGCTCGTCAGCGCCCTCCATACTATCGGTGATGCTGAATCTCCAGGTCCTGCTGGGATCCGCCACTCTTTGTTCAAAGCACGCGTTATAATTTTCAACGCGTCTTCACTGCCCAATCGGATCTGGGGACAGTGGTTGCGAACTTCCCGTCCGCAGTGAGTAGCTAACTCACACGCTCGACAGCTTCCGCCGTCCTCGCGCTTTTCCCGGGTTCACGCGTCGGTCTTCCGACGAAACACACGAAAAAATCAAAATCCGCGTGGAACTCTCCACGCAACTCGGTCTTCTGGAATCTGGCCCGCTTGATCAGGGCGCGCACGTGGATCCGGACCGCGTAGTAGATAGTAGTGCAATGCGGGCACTCGTCCGTCGGCGACCGATATAGTCGCACGAATCTCATATCCTCCACCGCTTGTGGTCGCAAAAATGCTCCCGACCCGGGGTGACAGACAGAGGGGGTTACTCACCGACACACGCCGGAGAGACCTCACTGCTCGAGGTCAATGCGGACTTGGGGTCGGTTACGCTCGCCACAACACTTGCTCACGCTCACGAAGCCTCCCAACTTGAGGCTGGAGAGTCGATTTATGATAGCAAGATACTCTCTTATCGAGAGAACTCGAGAGAACAGGGTGACGTCAGTAGGACAAATCCTATGACATCACGAGGAATGTAAGAAAAAGGTATTCCGTTGAACGGGTATAAGCATTGAGAAGCGGGGTAAGCCTCAGCAGTCAGGAGTTCCCGCCGCAGTTTCTACAACAAAGCGTTCGAGAGGGTTTAGGAGGAGGAGCAAACTCAGCTCGCTCGGAGAGGGCTAGGCTCGAGTGGTAGTTGGTTCCAAGCGGGTGTGAGCGCCGAGCTCTCGACTGACTGAGTGGCGATGTACGGTGGCAACGCGCCGCCGCCAACCCAGGCCCAGTTTAGCAACCCCCCAAACTACAATCCCAACTTCCACGCGAGCTTCGCCGCTGCCCCGGCGTACGCCAACAACAATGCGTACGGAGGGTATCCCCCGCAGCTGCAGCCGCAACAGCAGATGATGCAACCACCGCAATTTCAGCAGCAGCAGCAGCAGCAGATGATGCAACCACCGCAATTTCAGCAAGCGTATCCCGGGTACGCACAGGGGGTGGACCAAGGTACGATCACGGCACGCGCGCTCGAGTGACGCGCGCGACCACAGGCGCGTCGTACGGAATGCCGCACGACTCTGGCTACGCGCGGCAGCGCCCGCCGCCGCAGCAGCAGCCCGCGACGCCGTTTGGGGATGCCGCCGCCGTCGCGACGGCGGCTGCGGCTGCCGCGGTGTTCCGCGGCGATGCGACGGCCGGCGCGCAGCTCCTCGAGACCCAGCGGCTCAACCTCGCCGCGCGCTGGATGCCGGGCGTCGCCGCCGTCTGGGACAAGCTCCGTTCGTACTTTGCCGTCTCCCACCGCTACGTCGGACTCAAGTTGCGGGCGCTCGTTGTGCCGTGGATCAAGCGCGCCTGGCGACGGCAAAAGCTCGGAGACCAGGACGTCGTCTCCTACGCGTTGCCCGTCGACGACGAGAACGCCCCCGACCTCTACATACCCCTCGTCTCCTTCCTCACCTTCGCGCTCGTGACGGGCTACGTTAAGGGACAGTCGGGGACCTTCACGCCCGAGGTCCTCGCCCACATCCTCACCTCGTGCGCCGGCTTCCAGCTCTTCGAACTTACGCTGTACTCCGCGGGTCTCTACCTCTCGGGCGCCGGCGCGCCCCTCCTCGACCTCACCTGCTACACGGGCTACAAATACGTCTCCCTCTGCGTCAACATGCTCGCAGGACTCCTCGCCGGCGTCAGAGCCTATTACGCCGCGCTCCTTTGGACCGCCCTCTCCTCTTCCTACTTCATGCTCAAGACCATGGCCCAGACGGTACCCGCGAAAACCAGCGCCGCCGCCCCCAGGCGCGAATTCCTCGTCTGCGGCCTCGGCCTTATCCAAGGCTTCTCCATCTGGTTCCTCGGCTACAACCGCGACTTGTAATCTCCGTTCCTTTCCTTCCTTCAACGATGGCGAATCGCGACCGACCGACCACCTCGTCTTTGTCGTACCCCAGACCTCCCTGGCGTTTCCAGTTTTGCCTTCGAGCAAGCGATCGATCGCTTTCCCGGTCCTTACTATAGTGGTGGCGCTCGGCTTCTTTTTCAAACTCCGCACCTCGCTACGACCTCCACAACCTCGGCGCCTGCGCTCCAAGGCTCGCGCGCCCATCCTTATGCTTATTTGGTCTTCTGCGCACAGCTGTTTCCTTCCTTCCTTGCGGGCAATGACATCTGCAAGACTCAGCAAGAGAAAGACGCGAGCTTCGAGCTTCTGGCTTGTTATCGATTTACGGGGGCAGGTAGTATCATCGGGAGATTCAGCATCTTATCCGACGATGACGACGACGACGACGTCGCACTCAGCTTCTCGACGATTCATCATAGTTATTAGCTTTTAAACTAACATCCGCCGAATCTCCTTCTTCGTCTTCATCATCCACGATAAAACAACATGTCGTCGTGGTCTCCTGGAACTGCGTCATCTGGCGTCCTACGTTTTTGCGTGGAGAAAGACTGGTCAACTCGCTATCTGAATCCACGCCCCCGTATCATGCATGCATGCGTACGCAGTGGTTGATACTGTCATCGACAGCGCAGTAGTAGTCGACACTACTGGGGTGCGACGACCTATTCGACGTCGATGGCAGCAGCCTCGAGACGAAAACGAGAACCTCTCGGAGGTTTTTTTTTTTTTTTGTGAGGCCGGGTACGGCGACGAGCGCGTCCGCGCCATCGGCGAGTTTGTGGCTAAACAGAGCCGCTCGCGCTCACAATATAACTCGCATCAAGAAATAAAAGAGCGAAGGAATCAAACGAGCCGTCGCGTTTGTGGGCTCGCTCCCAAAAACGCCGCGGCGGACCGAGGTCGTGCAATGCACTGGTCGATCTTGGAGGCGAAGTAAGCGCGTGCCCCAATCAAAGTTCGAGAGAACCAAAGGATCTGCCATCCGCGGACGACCCTAGTACCCACCCCGTTGGTGGTTTGGTCCCCCGACCAGGGGTGCTCGTACTCGGGCCAGGAGCGAAACAGCGCATCAAACCGCTCCAACGAAGCTTCGGAAATCAGGAACTCAGTCGATACTCGTCCTCGGCGACAGCGGCTGCGCAGAGGCCGCCGTCACAAGAGCTAAAGCCGCCCGCCGTCGCCGTCAGAGCTGTCCGATTCGTCAGTGCTGTCCGAGCTGTCCGAGTCCTCAGAGCTGTACGAGACGTCAGCGTCTTCGTCCGAGTCGTCGTCGAAAAGTTCGTCGCACTCTCGCACGTCCGACGTTACATCGGTCAAATCGACAAAGTACACCGACTTCTTGTCCCCCGCGAAACTCACCACCATGCGTTCACGCTCGTACCTGCACACGCGGCACTTGCACCACTCGCCGTCAACGTACACCTCGACGCACGCGCCCCTCGGAAACGCTTTGACGATGGTCATCTTAAGCCGCGGCGTCGAGACAGGCCGTCGCTCGCGGTTTTTCGCGGTGCTCGCCGGTGGAGACTCCCGCGTTGTCGTCGCTCGTTCCGGCGTCTGAGGTGGATCATTGGCCCGCCGCAGCCTCCCCTTCCGCGCGCTCGGCGGTGGCGACGACCGAGATAACGCTGGCTTCGGCTGAGGTGACTCTCGAGCCCGCGAAGATATCGTCGGCGCGCTTTGCGGCTCCTGGGCCAGCGCGCTCGGAGACGCCGCGCCGTCACGCGCCGGTGATTGTGGTTTTTGAGCTGATGATGATTGAGCTGACTTTCGACGCCGCCGCAATCGCTTCCTAGGTGTTAACTCAACCTCAGGCGACGTCTTCTCCTCCAGCGCGAGGCTCTTCGGAGACACCGCGCCGTCACGCGGCGGTGATTGTGATCTTTGAGCTGATGATGATTGAGCTGACTGTCGACGCCGCCGCAATCGCTTCCTGGGTGTTAACTCAACCTCAGGCGACGTCTCCTCCTCCAGCGCGAGGCTCTTCACTGGCTTCGTCGTCACCTTTTTAGACCGCCGCAGTCTTTTCCGCGCGCGCGGCTCATCGTCTGGCGACGGCTCCAAGCGGGCGTCCAACATGCTTTTCAAATCACTGTCCTAACTACTAATCGACAGATGTTTTGTTTGTTTGTTTGTTTGTTTGTTTGTTTGTTTGTTTGTTTGTTTGTTTGTTTGTTTGTTTGTTTGTTTGTTTGTTTGTTTGTCCTAACTACTAATCGACAGATGTTTGTCTGTCTGTTTGTCTGTTTGTCTGTTTGTCCCTCGATTTAGGGTAAGGATCAGGCAGGCGCGAGAGTAAGGATCAGGTAGGCGCGAGAGCCAGACAGTGATCCACCAAGCCGTCTACGGCGACCTCGCAGACTATTTCCACGACCCGCGGCGGCTCTTTCAGCGCGCCATTCTCACGCCCCGTCGAAACGATGTTGTCGATGCTGACAACGCGCGCATGACCGCGGCCTTTTTTTCCCGGAGACGAGGCGTCGGAGTTCTTTTCGGCTGACTAGGCTGGGTCGGAAGACGACGCCTCGCTCTTTACAGTAGAGTTTTCAACTCCCTGACAACCAACGGCATGCTGACTTTGATCGCGAGCTTAAGGTCTTCGCAACCTCGACCCGTCGCACGGCCACTGCAACGGTACCAGATACATGATCGATCGTGTCGTTGTCACCGAGGCTCCTCCAACCTGTATCCCGTAAGGCCCGCCGACGCCAAACGATCACCAAGAGCCAGGGCCAGACGCCCCGCGAGGTCGGCGTCCTCTTGGCGAAGCCCGTCTTCTGCCACGTCCAGCTCTACGTGGCTCTCTGTCGATCGGCAACCCCGAGGAGATGTACTCATCTGGGTCGACGACTCCACCCTACCCCACACGTGCTGCGCAATACCGACAAGCCCCCTCACGGCGTCTACACGCGCACTGTAGGTGAACTTACTGGGACCAGGTGAACTTACTGGGGTTGGAGATTGGGACTAGGTGAGCTGAGTGACCAAGTGAAACTGGGACCAGACCAGGTGAACTTACTAGGGTTAGAGATTGGGACTAGGTGAACTTACTGGCCTGCACTTGTCCTAACTACTAATCGACAGATGTTTGTCTGTCTGTCTGTCTCTTTGTTTGTTTGTCCCTCGATTTAGGGTAAGGATCAGGTTGGCGCGAGAGTAAGGATCAGGTAGAAGCGAGAGCCAGACAGTGATCCTCCAAGCCGTCTACGGCGACCTCGCAGACTATTTCCACGACCCGCGGCGGCTCTTTCAGCGCGCCATTCTCACGCCCCGTCGAAACGATGTTGTCGATGCTGACAACGCGCGCATGACCGCGGCCTTTTTTTCCCGGAGACGAGGCGTCGGAGTTCTTTTCGGCCGACTAGGTTGGGTCGGAAGACGACGCCTCGCTCTTTACAGTCGAGTTTTGAACTCCCTGACAACCAACGGCATGCTGACTTTGATCGCGAGCTTAAAGTCTTCGCAACCTCGACCCGTCGCACGGCCACTGCAACGGTACCAGATACATGATCGATCGTGTCGTTGTCACCGAGGCTCCTCCAACCTGTATCCCGTAAGGCCCGCCGACGCCAAACGATCACCAAGAGCCAGGGCCAGACGCCCCGCGAGGTCGGCGTCCTCTTGCCCACAAGCCCGTCTTCTGTCACGTCCAGCTCTACGTGGCTCTCTGTCGATCGGCAACCCCGAGAATATGCTCTTCTGAGTCGACGACTCCACCCTACCTCACACGTGCTCCGCAATACCGATAAGCCCCCTCCGGCGTCTACACGCGCACTGTAGGTGAACTTACTGGGACCAGGTGAACTAACTGGGGTTTGAGATTGGGATAGGTGAATATAGTGACCAGGTGAACTTACTGGGACCAGGTGAACATACTGGGGTTTTAGAGCAAAGGGATTTTAGAGTAAACTCACTCAAAGGTAGGCGGCGCGTGCGGATCGAAGCAGCTTAGATTGGCGGAGGCGAGAGCGACGAGCTCAAAGGAGTTGGTGTGAGCTAGGTGAACTTACTGACCAGGTGAACTTATATGAAACTTACTGGGAACCAGGTGAACTTACTGGGGTTAGAGATTGGGAGTAGGTGAACTTACTGGCCTGCACTTGTTTCTTCTTAACTACTAATCGACAGATGTTTGTCTGTCTGCGCGAGAGCCAGACAGTGATCCTCCAAGCCGTCTACGGCGACCTCGCAGACTGTTTCCACGACCCGCGGCGGCTCTTTCAGCGCTCCATTCTCACGCCCCGTCGAAACGATGTTGTCGATGCTGACAACGCGCGCATGACCGCGGCCTTTTTTTCCCGGAGACGAGGCGTCGGAGTTCTTTTCGGCTGACTAGGCTGGGTCGGAAGACGACGCCTCGCTCTTTACAGTAGAGTTTTCAACTCCCTGACAACCAACGGCATGCTGACTTTGATCGCGAGCTTAATGTCTTCGCAACCTCGACCCGTCGCACGGCCACTGCAACGGTACCAGATACATGATCGATCGTGTCGTTGTCACCGAGGCTCCTCCAACCTGTATCGCTTAAGGCCCGCCTACGCCAAACGATCAACAAGAGCCAGGGCCAGACGCCCCGCGAGGTCGGCGTCCTCTTTCCCAAGCCCGTCTTCTGCCACGTCCAGCTCTACGTGGCTCTCTGTCGATCGGCATCCCCGAGGATATACTCATCTGGGTCGACGACTCCACCCTACCCCACACGTGCTGCGCAATACCGATAAGCCCCTCACGGCGTCTACACGCGCACTATAGGTGAACTGGGACCACGTGAACTTACTGGGGTTGGAGATTGGGACTAGGTGAGCTGAGTGACCAGGTGAACTTACTGGGACCAAGTGAACTTACTGGGGTTTTTAGAGTGAACGCAAAGGCTAGCGGCGTGTACGGATCAAAGCAGCTTAGATTGGCGGAGGCGAGAGCGACGAGCTCGAAGGAGAGTGGGGTGAGTGGATGTGAGCGACGTGGCGCGCCAGGTTGGGTTAGAGATTGGGACTGGGTGAACTTGACGGATAGGTGAACTGGTTAGGATTGGGACTAGGTGAACTTGGCGGCTTTGGTTTGTTTGTTTTTGTTTTTTTTTGTTGTTTGTTTGTTTTTTTGTTTGTTTGTTTGTTTTTTTTTTTGTTTGTTTGTTTGTTTGTTTGTTTGTTTGTTTGTTTGTTTGTTTGTTTGTTTGTTTGTTTGTTTGTTTGTTTGTTTGTTTGTTTGTTTGTTTGTTTGTTTGTTTGTTTGTTTGTTTGTTTGTTTGTTTGTTTGTTTGTTTGTTTGTTTGTTTGTTTGTTTGTTTGTTTGTTTGTTTGTTTGTTTGTTTGTTTGTTTGTTTGTTTGTTTGTTTGTTTGTTTGTTTGTTTGTTTGTTTGTTTGTTTGTTTGTTTTGTTTGTTTGTCTGTCTGTCTTTAAATGTCGACTGCTAAGAGGGGGGGGGCGTGTGTGGGGAGCATGAAGGATGTGGGTGGGTTTGTGGGGTATGAGGGATGTGCCTGTCCCTCGATTTAGGGCAAGGATCAGGCAGGCGCGAGAGTAAGGATCAGGTAGGCGCGAGAGCCAGACAGTGATCCTCCAAGCCGTCTACGGCGACCTCGCAGACTATTTCCACGACCCGCGGCGGCTCTTTCAGTAGGGTCGGATAAGAAAGTTCGTACGAGCCGTTAACTATGTTTCAGTTTATACTAAGACATACTCATCGGATCGCTGAGCTATGTTCATTTGTACTCAAGCAGTATGTGCCGCCACGCCGCGAGATCGTCGCGATGGAACTAGTCCCCATAGTGAAGTCGGCATCCTTTCGTCCCCTCACGCAAAAAAAGGAAAAAGCCCACGCGTTGTAGGACCCGTCGTTGCGGCGCGGGCTAGTCTCGTTTTCTTATCCGACCCTACTTTCAGCGCGCCATTCTCACGCCCCGTCGAAACGATGTTGTCGATGCTGACAACGCGCGCATGACCGTGGCCTTTTTTTCCCGGAGACGAGGCGTCGGAGTTCTTTTCGGCTGACTAGGCTGGGTCGGAAGACGACGCCTCGCTCTTTACAGTAGAGTTTTCAACTCCCTGACAACCAACGGAATGCTGACTTTGATCGCGAGGTTAAAGTCTTCGCAACCTCGACCCGTCGCACGACCACTGCAACGGTACCAGATACTTGATCGATCGTGTCATTGTCACCGAGGTTCCTCCAACCTGTATCCCTTAAGGCCCGCCGACGCCAAACGATCACCAAGAGCCAGAGCCAGACGCCCCGCGAGGTCGGCGTCCTCTTGGCGAAGCCCGTCTTCTGCCACGTCCAGCTCTACGTGGCTCTCTGTCGATCGGCAACCCCGAGGATATCCTCTTCTGGGTCGACGACTCCACCCTACCCAACACGTGCTGCGCAATACCGATAAGCCCCCTCCCGGCGTCTACACGCGCACTATAGGTTAACTTACTGGGACCAGGTGAACTTACTGGAACCGGGTGAACTTACTGGGGTTAGAGATTGGGATTAGGTGAACTTAGTGACCAGGTGAACTTACTGAGACCAAGTGCAAACTTACTGGGGCTTTTAGAATAAACTCAAAGCTTAGCGGCGTGTGCGGATCAAAGCAGCTTAGATTGGCGGGGGTGAGAGCGACGAGCTTAAAGGAGAGTGGGGTGAGTGGGTGTGGGTTTACGCCGAACTATAGAGATTGGGTTTACGCGGAATTTACTGGGGTTAGAGATTGGGACTAGGTGAACTTAATGGGGTGAAAATGCTGGGGTGAGAGATTGGGACTAGGTGAACTTACTGGCCTGCACTTGTTTGTCTTTAAATGTCGACTGCTAAGAGGGGGGTGTGTGTGGGGAGCATGAAGGATGTGGGTGGGTTTGTGGGGTATCAAATCACTGTTGCCCAGCTGTGTAGAAAACTGAGTCAGCTTGACGTCACAAGCTTTCGAGAGAGAGAGATTCAGACGTTGCAGCGCATGTTTCGAAATCAGGACCCTCTGGTTCTAGTCCCTGCTTCTCCGGAGGACTGCTCCCCCGAGCGCGGTCGTGCGAGGTGGGAACACGTCGCCGACCCTCTCGCCTTGGGCTACGACGCGCGCCGGGGCACATCGAGATCAGCGGCACTCGTTTGAAAGCCGTCGCAAAAATCCGTCCAAACCCTAGCTCGCACGTTTGAGGCCGCCCTGCCCGAGCGCCGAGGGCCTTTACTTACTCCGCTGAGCCACGCCGTCAGGAGACCTTGTTCCGGACCTGGAGTCAGCTTGGGTAAGTAAAGGCTTTCCATCGCGACCCGCTACACTCGGTCGAACACGCGAGACGCATGCCGCGAACGTTCGAGCTCAACGTCGACGCGCCACTTGTCAAGGCTATCCTGGCCACCGGCACCTGCCGACAGGTCTGGTCCGACTGGAAACTACTGAACGCTGTCGTTGCGCGCGACCAGTCGAAGAATCTCCGAGGCGTGGCCCTCGACTCGCTGAATTTTGCGCGAGAGCTTACCGTGGCCAACCGGCCGAATTCCGTTTCCGGAGGCTACGAATGATACGTTTTGGACCACCGACGAGCGAAAACAAGCCCGCAGCCTTTCGCGTGAGCCAGCGCTTCCGATTCTGCCGGCTCCGGCGCCCGCCCCGGCAGCCCCGGTCGTGCAGGGCACCGACACCGGCCGAGTTCGAAGCCCGTTGTCGACGCCGTCGTCTGGGAGCAAGCGACGCGTCCAACGCGGCCGAAGCTACGCCACGCCGCCTCGCCAGAAGAGTCGAACGAGTGGTCAGGAAGATGACGGCGAATACCGCGACAGCGACGAGATGGACGCGGAGTTGAGTTTGGAGGAGCTGCAAAAGCGGCTCTGTGATTATAAAGCTCTGGTGAAGTCGCTACGCACGACAGTCAACCGTCTGTATTGCGCGCTGGACGAGAAAGAGGACAAGATCACTGCCCAGCAAGAAGAATTCCGTCGCGTACAGGCCGAACTTGATGCTGTTCGACTTTCGTACCAAAGCACCGGTGCCAGAGAAGAAGCTGATGATGCGGCGGAGCTGACTCCCCAACGTCGATTAGAGCTTCTCCGACCACTTATGGCTGCGCGCGAAAAGCTTCCGCGAGGACGACATCGGCGACGCGACCTCCTCGCCGACTTCGCATCGAGACTCCCGTCCCACAAGCGTTCGGCTTTGATGCCGATGTTGCCATATAAAGCAGCCAAAGACAATCTTGTACAAGTTTACGAAATGTTAGGCGGTTTCGTTGAATACACAAGTCTCTGAAGGGCAGGATTCTTCTTCTGATGTGGCACGATTTTCCCCTTTTGCTTCTCAGACCCCAATCAAAAACCCGTGTGCTTGCTGATGCGGTTGTGGTGGTTCTTGTTGTGTCCTGCTAGCGGCTGGACGCCAAGCCCGCCGAGGAGCCGTGCGATCAGGGTCGTCTGCGGCGCAAAGGAGGACGAAACGGCGCTGACGCGCGTGGGTGGGACGGCGGCGGACGAATTGCTGAAGGCGCTTGCGCGCGCCGACAGGTCATCTCAAGGCCAAGGCCGCACCGACGAGGACGGCGTGGTGGTGTACGAACCGAGCGACTTTCGGACACCGTGGGCCGTCGTACACTTCGTAGGAGGCGCGGCCTTTGGGAGCTTTCCGGATCTCGCGTACGGCGAGCTGCTCTCGAGGCTGTGCGACCGACTCGGCGTCGGATGCGTCGCGACGCCCTACTCGCTATCGCTCGACCACGAGGCCGCCGCCCAGGCTGTCGACGCGCTGTTTCGACGAGCCCTCGACGAGGCGAGGACCGAGCGCGCCTGGCCCCGCGCCTGTCGGGTCCTCGGCCTCGGCCACTCGCTAGGTTGCAAGCTCCTCTTGCTGACGATGGCGAACCGCGACGACGCCTACGACCAGCTTGGCCTCGTGGCCCCCAATAACTTTGGCGTCGCCGACTCGGCGAGGCTCATGCGAAACTTCCTCGATGCCGTCAGGCCCCCCTCGTCCAACGACCAACAACCCTCGTGGACAGGCCTCCTCGACGTGGTCATCGCCGGCGCCACCATGGCGGGTATCGAGGTCGCGCCGTCGCCCTCCGACACCCTCGACATTTTAAGAAGAGGCGCTGCCTGCCCCACCAGATTCCTCTCCTTCGACAACGACGACCTCGACTCGACAACCGACTTTGTCGGCGCCGTCGGGGCAAGGGGGGCGCCCGTGCGCCTCCCCGGCGGCCATTTGTCGCCCGTCTACATCAAGGAGCTGAGCATTGGCGACATCGCGGCCCTCGATGCTATCGTCGACGCGCTCGCGTCGGTTTTCTCCAACGAAGAGCCGGTCCTTCCCCTCCTCGCCCCACCCGCCTAGGTGCGGGGGTTTAGGAGGTGCGAGGGTAATGAGGGTAGCTTGGGCGTGAGGGTAAAGAAGTTGGAGGGTTTGGAAGTTTGAGTGCTCCTCCTCCTCCTTGTCCTAACTACTAATCGACAGATGTTTGTCTGTTTGTCTGTCTGTCTGTCTGTTTGTCTGTTTGTCTGTTTGTCTTTAAATGTCGACTGCTAAGAGGGGGGTGTGTGTGGGGAGCATGAAGGATGTGGGTGGGTTTGTGGGGTATGAGGGATGTGCCTGACGGGCGGAGATAAGTACGCGGGAAATAGTCGGGGTCATCGCCGAGGCGTGGGGCAGGCGAAGAGAGGACGGGCCCCGCCCGTAGGTCGTACGCGTGCTGCCGCCGGACGTATGTGCGACGAAGGGTGACGTCCTGCTGCGATCGGGCGGCCTGGGTGGGGTTCCCCGAGGCGGCGACATGGGTGAGGGCGGTGAGGGCACAGCGAGCCCGGCCTAATGCGTTGGCGATCCCCCACTCACGGTAGATGCGGCGAGTTTGGGCCGCCTTTGCCTCTGTGAAGTTGGCGCAGCCGCTTGCCACCCAGGTTCGCGCAGCGATGCGCTCTGCGCATGTTTGGGCGAGAGCGTGGCACGCCGCGCTGGCCTCACCGAAGGCACCAAAGACGAGGCCGGCGACGGTGCCGTAGCTACGTAGCCGCTGTTGTCCCTCGATTTAGGGTAAGGATCCTGAGCCTTGCGAGGGCATCCGCCCCCCCGGCGTAGGTTGGCACCTATTCGCCTCCCGGGCGGGCCGGTTGGCAGCCGGAACGTTCGCAGTGGGACGGGGTATGGCCGGGGGGCGCAGACGGAAGATTATCGACGAGTTGGTTGTCAGTCACATCGCGGTCTCCTCGTCGCATGGCGACAAGCTTGATGATCACTCTCCGCCGACCCACCTTTCGGCGCCCCTCGTATACAGGCCCGTGATTCCGGACTGGCTCCTGTCGGTCCGGCCTGGCTCCCATGCTCGGGAGAGGTCTGAAGTTAGTTAGTTAGTTAGATCAGGTTGGCCCGCGAGCCAGACAGTGATCCTCCAAGCCGTCTACGGCGACCTCGCAGACTATTTCCACGACCCGCGGCGGCTCTTTCGGCGCGCCATTCTCACGCCCCGTCGAAACGATGTTGTCGATGCTGACAACGCGCGCATGACCGCGGCCTTTTTTTCCCGGAGACGAGGCGTCGGAGTTCTTTTCGGCTGACTAGGCTGGGTCGGAAGACGACGCCTCGCTCTTTACAGTCGAGTTTTGAACTCCCCGACAACCAACGGCATGCTGACTTTGATCGCGACTTAAAGTCTTCGCAACCTCGACCCGTCGCACGGCCACTGCAACGGTACCAGATACATGATCGATCGTGCCGTTGTCACCGAGGCTCCTCCAACCTGTATCCCTTAAGGCCCGCCGACGCCAAACGATCACCAAGAGCCAGGGCCAGACGCCCCGCGAGGTCGGCGTCCTCTTGGCGAAGCCCGTCTTCTGCCACGTGCAGCTCTACGTGGCTCTCTGTCGATCGGCAACCCCGAGGATATCCTCTTCTGGGTCGACGACTCCACCCTACCCCACACGTGCTGCGCAATACCGATAAGCCCCCTCCCGGCGTCTACACGCGCACTATAGGTTAACTTACTGGGACCGGGTGAACTTACTGGAACCAGGTGAACTTACTGGCGTTAGAGATTGGGATTAGGTGAACTTAGTGACCAGGTGAACTTACTGAGACCAAGTGCGAACTTACTGGGGCTTTTAGAGTGAACTCAAAGCTTAGCGGCGTGTGCGGATCAAAGCAGCTTAGATTGGCGGGGGTGAGAGCGACGAGCTCAAAGGAGAGTGGGGTGAGTGGGTGTGGGTTTACGCCGAACTAAAGAGATTGGGTTTACACCGAATTTACTGGGGTTAGAGATTGGGACTAGGTGAACTTAACGGGGTGAAAATGCTGGGGTGAGAGATTGGGACTAGGTGAACTTACTGGCCTGCACTTGTAATAATAATAACTTCAAGTACAACAGGAGGGTTTCTTTCGGAGTCATTGACGACAGACACGATGGTGGTCCTTATTATTACAACAAGCCTTAGGGAGTGAACTCACTCAATCGCGATGAGGAGGCCGCCGCCGCCGCTCAGAAGATTCGTGGGCGTGTGGTTGTTGGCCGGCCAGTGCGCGAACGGATTCGCGGTGGTCCCGGCGCATGTGACGCGATTGCGCGACGCGTCCGCTGGGGTTGTCGTTGTTCGAGGGCCAAGAACAAGAACAAGAACGACGACGACCACCATGGTCGGCGCCGCCATCGTGGAGAGCGTCGGCGCATCGTCGTTGGAGGGGGTGTGGGTCGGTCGGCGCGTCGCCGCGTTCGGGGCGTTGTTCGTGTGCAGCGCGATGCTCCACGCGGCCGAGGTCGCGATCACGACGCTGTACCCGTGGAAGGTGAAGGAGTTTGCCGAAGAGGAGGGCCCGCGGTCGCCGTTCGCGATGCTGGACCTCGACATCACGCGAGCGTTGACGGCCATCCTGGTGGCGACGACGTGCTGCAACGTGTGCAGCACGGCCATATTCACGAGCGTCGCCGGTCCGCTTTGCGACGGTTCGCCGCGTCATTTCGCGTACGCGACCGCGGCCCTCACGGCGCTCACGCTCTTCTTCGGCGAGCTGCTCCCCAAGGCGATGGGCGTCAACAACGCCGAGCGGATCGCGAGGATCCTCGCGCCCACGGTCAACGCGATGACCCTCGTCCTCGGGCCCGTCGGTTCCCTCTTTTCCAAGACGGCCAAGAACGCGTTGAAGCATCTTTTTGGCGTGCGGTTGGAGGGCGTCGGCACGGCCGTCTCCGAGGAAGAGCTCCGGCTCATCGTGGGCGGCGCGACCAAGTCTGGCGGGATCGAGAGTCTCGAAGGAACTATGATCGAGGGAGTCCTGGATCTTCAGGACACGAGAGTCAGCGAGATCATGCGACCGCGCGTCGAGGTCAAGGCGCTCGAACAAAACGACACGATGCTCTCGCTGCTGCGCCTCGTCAACGCGACCGGCCACTCGCGCATCCCCGTGTACGACGACGAAATCGACAACATCGTCGGCGTCGTCAACGCCAAGAAGCTCCTCGATTTCGTCCAGTCCTCGACCTCCTCCGCGAAACGCCCTCTCCTCCTCGAGGCAACTATTAAGGAGTGCTGCGAGCCCACCTACTTTGTCCCCGAGACCATGCCGGCCTGGAAAGTCCTCGAGGAGATGCGCCGCCGGCGCGTTCATATGGCCATCGTCGTCGACGAGTTCGGAGGTACGGCCGGTATGGTTACACTCGAGGACATCCTCGAGCTCGTCGTCGGCGAAATCTACGACGAAGACGACGACCAGGAGCTCGACCACGCCGACGACATTCTCCGCAACGACCTCGACAGCACCTTTCACGTTAGGGGTACCGCCTCCATCGACGCCCTCGTCTCCGCGTAAGTTTTTTGGATGTCTCGCTCCCCGACCGATATCGTAGCCTCGAAATCGATGCCGAGGATGTCGACGTCGACGCGATCCCCGACGTCACCACGGCCGCCGGCTTTGTTTGCTACTACGCCGGCGAAATACCTGCCACCGGCGACCACGTATTCGTATCTCTCTTTGCCTCGCCTGCTCGCTCGCGCTCATTTTCCCCGCCGCAGGTCGCAAACTACGATTTCGAGATTCTCCGCGCCGACGAACGTGCGTACTGACTCCACTTTTTCGCGCGCTCGATGTCGCGCCTTCAGGTCGCGTCTACGCGCTCCGAGCCAGCCCCGTCGACGCCAGCCCCGTCGACGCCAGCATTCTCCCCCAACCCGATGCCCAACCGACCGAACCAGCGGCGCCACCCTGACCTCGTATGCACCCCTTCCCTTAAAGGCGCGTCGCCAGTGATTCGAAACTACAAAGCCTTGATTATTCGACGCATCAACACCAAACACGCGCGAGACATAATAGAAAGCTAGATGGGCCAGCGGCCTCCTCGTGAGTGAGTGAATGGATGGGCGCGGGGATCTGGCGTGATCGACGAGTAAAGAGTGTGTGCGGCGGTTCTGCGAAACGCGATGAACTAGAATTCTGCCAATGCGATGATTTCCGGTGGCCTTGCACTGAGTGGCGCACGCGTCCGCATCCATTTCATTATCAGGCTCAACAAGAACGCCATCGAGCCGCACTTCTCCATTTCACCCCCAGGACATACATTCGTGTTGCTGTTGCTAACTCGGGTGGCTACCCGACACGCAGAAAGAACGTCGTCGGAAGCGATATCCGTCTGGTGCCCTCGCGTTGAGAATGTCGACTTTTAAAGACTTATAGACCCAGCCCCGTCAAGGCGCTACGCGGTGGGTTGATCGCCATCGCCGTGCGAGATACCAGCGAACACGACCGACGAACGCCGCGCTCTGCGCGGTGTTCAAAAAGGTCCTTGCACAACTTCGAGCAGGTCTCTTGAATGTCGGGGTGCTTCTTGTGCCAATTCATGTGCCCACTAACTAACTAACTAACTTCAGACCTCTCCCGAGCATGGGAGCCAGGCCGGACCGACAGGTGCCAGTCCGGAATCACGGGCCTGTAGACGAGGAGCGCCGAAAGGTCGGTCGGCGGAGAGTGACCATCAAGCTTGTCGCCATGCGACGAGGAGTCCGCGATGTGACTGACAACCAACTCGTCGATAACCTTCCGTCTTCGCCCCCCGGCCATACCCCGTCCCACTGCGAACGTTCCGGCTGCCAACCGGCCCGCCCGGGAGGCGAATAGGTGCCAACCTACGCCGGGAGGGCGGATACCCTCGCAAGGCTCAGGATTCATGAGGCACCGTCCTCCATCGCAACCGCAGTCGGCGATCAGGGTGCCCACTATGCCATAAAAAACCCTGGTCGGCCAACCCAGGCGCCGCGAGTCAGTTGATAACCACAGCGTCGGCCATCGGCGCGTCCTCGTGCGGACGTCTAGGCTTTCATACCCCTAAGGTCATAGCTCAAGGTTTACAGGTAACCGGATTTTCCACTGACCTGCTGTGATGGAAATCGCGACCCAGCGTGCGAACGGCGAGGATAATCCGACACTCCCGATCACGAGATAAAATTTTGTTGTGGGTGAGAAGATTAAGAAGAAGAAGAAGAAGGAGAAGGCATCGACTCAACGCAAGTCGAAATTTAAGGCCGACTCCTGCCTGAGCAGGCGGTGTCTTCAGTCGCTCTCAGGTTTTGTTGGGGGGTCTGGTGTGGCGTCTTGTGTGCGGGGTTCCTGCCACACCTCGTCGTACGCCAATTCCAGCAGCGACATATCGGATCGAAAAGATTTAGCCTCCTCCGGGGAAACACTTACCGAGGAATTCTCGTTATCCCACACAGCTTGCATAGTCCCATCGACTGCCCACACAGTATCCTGGGCACTGGGTAACGTAAAACACGAGACAAGTTGGAAATACTTGGCCTTAGCCACTGCGCTCACTCTTGCTGACGCAGCCTTTATCGTAGCACCGCAAGTCTTGAGCTCAACACGCCCGTACATCTCGATCGAAACAACCCAGGCCGAGACTAAAATTGACGACATGTAGATCGCGACGAGCAAAGCGCCAAATGTTTCACTCGAAAACAAGCCGTCCTTTTCTTTGGCCTCTTTGCTCGCATATACCACCACGGCAGCAAAGTAAATTAGGACGAGCTCTGTCGCAAACAAAAAGTCATTCAACACGCGGTGCGCACTCACGAGTCTGAGCGATTTCGCTGATAATGTTGTCGTCGTCGTTGATGTATGGCTGGTAGTAGAGAAAGGCGCGATACGAGACGAAGGCTCCAAGCAGGCCGACGGCGACCTGGCTCATCGAGCCAGGATAAAACCTGTGAACGAGCTGCAGCACGTGCGTGCAACTTCCGTCGCACATAGAAAGAACCGCGGACAGGAAGACACGCCGAACCAGCTCAAATACCGGGAAGAACCATGCTCGAGGCCGAATATCCTCATAAATGAACTCGAGACGGCGCAGCTTTTCATCTTTATTGCGAATTTCTATTTTTTGATGCTCCTCGTTTTTTACTTGAAGAGGTAACTGATCTGCAGAAGAATCATCATTGGGGACATCTGGCAACGGCGGATTGAGGCGGTAGCGATACGACCATAGAAGCACGGCGATTGAGAGTGGCACGCCGATCGGCCACACGACCACCTGTCCAATATGGCGGCTTTAGGACCACAGCATGCTTTTCGAAAGGCACGCACCATTAACGCCACAAACCACAGCCAGCCTCGGTAGGCTGGGCTAGTACAAACGATGTCAGGTGACATGATGAGCACTTTGAGATCGCCCCGTCCGACACCGCGATCGTATTTCGCGCAAGAAAAATATATAAAGGTGTATGAAGAGCAACCTGCGAGAAGACACCTTGTTACCTTTCGCATCGACTTTCATGCCCGAGCACATCTTCGGACACTGCGACCAACTCGGCAGGGCGACGTAGAACAATACCAACAAGCAATACGTAGCCATCGACGTCGCGCGCTCTTTGCGAATATCTAAATTTTCGTGGTGGCCCAGATTCAAGCGTATTACCGTGAAAGTGTAGACTGCTACGATAACAAGCGCAACCGAAAACGGAACAAAGGCGACAAACAGGGCAATTTTGTAGATATACGACAAGTGCCAAAAGCAATCGAATGATCCGAGCTCCAAGAAACCGAGACCCAACCTAAAGCAAGCCGCCAACTCAGCTTATTGGAGCGTTAAATGTTTTCAGGCCTCAACACGTGTTTGATTTCGACACTGCGACCCGACGCACTGCTCGTCGCGAGGATGATCTCGAAGATTTCCGGGAACTGCACATGCGGCATAGTCCAGACTACTGATGAAGCAATTTGGGAACATGCGACAACGATCTTCAGCTTGGTCATGAATGATCGGTAGAGATCTCGCCGTTTGCGCGCTGCGGCGCTCTCGTCGCCTTTCTTTTCCTCCTTGTACTCTTCGAAAGTCCCTTCGGCGCAGCTCCAGATGTCGAAGCGATCAGTTAAGATGTTGATCACCGTGCGTGAACATGCGACATACAGCCCGCACCTACGTGCGAGGACGCAGCAAACAACAACAACGAAGAGCGAAACAACGATGATGTTGCCAACAGAGCAGACGGCGCTTACTGCGGGTCCGCATTTTACCTGAGGTCATGGCGATATTCGCGATGATGCCTAACTTTTGGCACACACGCATTTGTTCCGGAGCGGCGACAGATAGAAACCCGAGCGACATGCCCCTAGATGATTTCAGTGAGGAAAAGCCAAGTGCTAGAAGTGAATACGACGCGCCACAAAGAGCACCACGGTGGCCAGGACTGCACTGTGAGTCCGTTCGCGTGCCATTGCCTCCGACGCAAGCGTCGCTGAGTTCACACTTGTAGACCTTCGTCGACAACGACGTCGCGCGCCAATACCCTCGGTTGACAGGATATGTTTCAAGGGTAACCGCGTGCCAATCGTCACAATTGTGACACGCGTCGTCGTCCTCAGGACAGGCATCATGGCATCGTAAACAGCACTCGGTACACTGTGCCTCGTCTTGCTGCTCGTGGCTAGCGTAGTGCACCGAGTCCCAGTAGTAGGACGCCTGTGTTCACGGCTGTGTAGAAGTGTGCGTGGCTTACGCGCACCTCGCACGCCTCGCAAGCCGTGCTCCCAACCAGTGTTGTTGACAAAGGGCTCGGGCAAATCCTACGTTTGATTGTTCACATCGTCCGTTCATGGAGGGGCTGCGAAAGCACCTGCACGCCGCTCTGGCGAGTTCGTTGTTGAAGGACCCAAGAGAACACCTGCGCCAGATCGCGCTCTTGGAGTCTCCTGTTTTTTGATTTTTTTGACGCGGGACATCACGGTACGCATCTGGTGTTCGCCGACCCAGCAGCATACGTCCCTCCATAACACAAAGATTGGTTCGTGGACCCAGAAATGTTCACGATGTGCCCAGGCGACGCCAACCTAGACTGGATATCAGCGTACCTCGCGAAAGCAGCTACCAGCATGAGCTTTGCCCTCTCAAGGGCTGATATTCACCAGGCTGGCCTGATATTGCGCCAAGTCATGTCGAGGAAGTGATCTCCTCCGACCCTGGATTTCACATTCAGAACATTCACTCGCGCCTCCAACCGAGTATTTTCCAGCGTCGCAATCGAATTGCTCGCTTGCGCCAGAAGCGTTGACGTAGCGGCCTGCGCGGAAATCAGTTGGAACAGGGAGCGCACAATTGAGTTTGACGCAGATATTGGCCCGGTTCAGCCGAAGCGCAAAAGAAACTCCCAGCCTCAGACGCAAATGATCCTGTGCGATGTAAATGCTGCTTTCTTTTTTGCCACCCAACCAGGATGTTAAGTGACAATGGAAGTCACCAGCAGGGCACAGAGTGCACGTTCTCGCAGCGACCGTGTCCCCGAACTTGCCCGCAGGACCTAAGGAAGGTTATGCTGAATAACACTTGGAAGTCTCAACCAAGGAAAGCGAAACGCACATAACTCGCAATCGGACACATCGTCATGAAGCGACGAATCTATGCCGGTGTCGGAAAGAAATCGTCCAATTGGGCCTGTTGACGATTGATACCAAATCCAGATTGTCGGCGTTCCACGAACACGTACAGTCGTCACACGAGCCGATGCCAACGAGCGCGTAGCGGTCGAGCGATAAGTAAGAGTACTTGCCGCTCGGACCTGCGAGCGCCGCGAATGAAACACGTTTAGGTTCAACGCGAAGAGCAACGACGCTGCAGCGGGAGGATGACAAGGTTTGCAGCTCTTCGAGCAACTTATCATATTGGGTGACGATGCAGTTCCACAGTTTGGATCTGAGAGAGCATCACGCCCGAAAAATGCGACCCAACAATACCGACCATTGTTGTCTATCGTATGTCCTTTCGCGTCCTCATATTGTTCCACGTGGCCATGTTCGAGCCCGTCAGACGAATAGCGGCCTTTGTGACGTCGGACAATCCAAACGAAATACGACGCGGTTTCTACCTGCTGCACAGGGATATGTCCAATATCGAAGATCGGTGATGCCAGTGTCACTGATCGCTTTGTCGAGGACGCTCTGTTTGAATTCCGATGAACCATCGTTGTTCGCTTGGTAGAAAAACATGACACAAGTTTCATCTAACTCGAATCGCTGAGTCCACGAATCGAGCGTCGTTCGTGCGGCGTAGACAGTGCTCGATGTCTGACGATTTTTTTGGGATCAACGACGGAAAGACGCGCGTACCTCGCAGCGAAGAGCTCCTGACGTGTTCGCCACGTTCCTTACAAATGCTGCCTCGTACAGTTCGGCGATACTGCCGACTTCCAAAAAGACTGCGCCTCCTGCGTTCTACGGGCGCGTCGCCAGGATGAGAGCATTGTCGAACACCGGGTGGACATTTGCAAAATTCGACTCCATCGTGCACGTCGCAATGCTGAGTATCGACGGGTCTCGCATGATGTTAAATGCACCGCCGGCCTGTGTATCCAATCTAGACACGAGGGTGTGCAGTATACGGCGCAGGCCGACGCGCGTTGCCCTACGAGGGTGGTGTTGTGCACACCAAAAGCGACACTACCTACCGCCCAATTCGACGCAAGCATTGTCCGCGTTGCGACGACGCGGCTGCCCTCGACAAATGCGGCGCCACCCGACTACGGCAGAGAAAGATCCCCACCAATATATCAGTCTCGGCGCTGGTCGGCGCACACTCCCCTGCGAGAAGCATCATCAGCCACAACTTCATTCTTTCCAGAGATACTGCGCTGTCGCACGGCAAAGTTCGACGAGATGTTGCTGCTAGTCACGTTGCAGTCAGAACGGAAGTACACGTAAACCGCGCCACCATTCTACAGAGCGGGCTGGTCGAGTGCGTCAGAGAATATCGAAACGCGGGACGGATGACTCTTCCCTGCGGAGAGAGGAGTCGACCCCAGCAGGCCTCGACGATGGACGCTGGTTTCGCGAGTACAGCTTCGTTTGACACGAGGTTGCTCGCCGCGATCGCGATGGACGAATAGTCAGCAAGGTGAACCACGCCGCCATCCTGTAGACGCCGGTGCGAGTTCGGCAAAAGAAGTCCATCATGGTCCTGATGACACTGTCTGGATCATGCACACTTCCCTGCGGGTCGTCGTTGTCAAGCCAATTTCTTTCGAGAAGGACTTGTCTCACTGCCGAATTGAACGCGAACGAGCTGTTGTCGATGCGCAGCGTTGAACCCACCGCGTAGATGACACCACCACTAAACTGGACAAAAAGAAGATATTTCCGGCCAGCTAAGAACGTTTTGTGGCGCCGGTCAGCTCACTTCTTCCTGAAACGAGTGGAATCAATTGATCGTTCGAATTTGCGCGTGACACGTACTGCCGCGTTCAACTCGAACATGCCTTCCGCGACGCTCAACGTGCTCGAGTGCGCGTATGCGACGCCACCCCGGAGCACGGCAAAATTTGACGCGAGCGAACATGCGTCAGCGAGGCTCAAAGACGAGTCCACGATGAACGCTACACCTCCCCAATAGAGAGCCGAGTTCGATTCGAGCGTGCTGCTGACCATGCTACAGGCTGAGTCATCGCTCGCGGAGATGACACCACCTTTGTGAGCTGAATTCCATTTGAAAGTGCTGCTCACAACGCTAACTGAGGAGCCCTCGACGTGCGCAACTCCACCGAGTTGTGCCGAATTTAACTCGATTCTGCAGTACAAGAAACTCAACGTCGAGGACGAAGCAAAAACGCTGCCGCCGATGGTCGCAACGTTGGCGGATAAATTTGAGCTCGTTACCGTAAGGTGACTGTTTTCGAGAAGCACAAAAGCCCCACCTTGAGCGTCGGCGTCGCACGAGGACACTACGCAGTCAACTAGGCGAACGTGGGAGCGGGTTCTCGCAGATACGCAACCTCCAGATCCGAGCGAAGAGCCTGCCTTGAGCACGACATTCGACAACGACAGCGCGGATTGGTTGCTGAGCACGAAGAGCCTTGTTCGAGATCTGCCATCAAAAATTGCGTTGCCTTTGTCTTTCGCGACTATTTCGATGTTCTTGCCGTCCAGGATCAAAATTTCTTCTTCGAACTCGATCGACCCCTCCACCTCGATATTGATCGGAGAAGAAGATGATGATGGCGCGGTTGTGACGGCACCAACCAATGCAACGTACTCGGAGATTGCCGATCTATGCGGCGCGCGTACTCGTTGAATCGGCGATGGTGCTCGCGTGGGCGCGGACGAGAAACAAGTATTGACCACGACGCGACCGCCAGGATAAGCGAAGAACTCTTGAGTCCCGCTACCCGGTACTCCGCCAAGCATCCACGACGTGTCGACTTCGACCTCAATCAAGTAGCACGACGGCACCTCGACGCAGATCGCTTGGCTGTGATTGGTCGTCATCGTTCCGGAACTTTCTACAACCCCGTTCTGCCTCAAAATCCTGTATGCTGCTGGCCCCGGTGTTGTCGTCGTCGCCATGAGCTCGAAGCACGGGATGCGGGTTGTTGGCGCCAGTGTCGGATACGACGAGGTCGACGCACGACCATCGCAGTCGACGAGCAACCCGGCGATCTCCTCGCGCTTCTTGGTTTCGCCCGACGGCAGCTTGTGGAGAACCGTGGACATGTTGAAGCCCCACACCTGGCACGGCCAATGGACGCCTCCCGAAAATATCATCTTGTTCACGTTCAAGTTCCAGCCGGAGAACGTGAAGTTCCGCATGACGCGATCCGTCTCGATTGAACGTATTTCAAACTCGACGCCTCCACCAGCATAACCCAAACAGCCGCCGAACTGCGTCACTCCCGACACGTATTCGGTATCGTCGAGCCAGACGGCCTCGGTGCTCGATCCACCGACGTTGCCGTAGAACCCCGGCCGCCCATCGACGAGATACAAATAAAACGCGTCCAGGCACGATCCGGCCATGCCTTCAAGCCCAGCGACTTTCCCAAGGTTGTTTCTTGTCGGCGCCATGCTTGGTGCAAGACCATCGACGAGGAGTGGAAAGAAGACGGCGACCACCTCCATCGACTATTGGCTGTCCGCCAGAAAATAGTAATCGCAGCGTTACGAAATCGTGGCGCCACCTAATCATTATGCTGTAATTTATACACGTACAACTTGAACTTCAATACTCTTCCTCGCAACGGCTCGCAAAGCTTATTGCTGTCAGCCTGACATCATCGTCCCCAATGCACATATTTTCAGTCTCTTCATCCAGTTTAACTCACCGAAGGGCTGGTCCTAGGCAGTGCCCCGTCGCTGCTGACGACCGACCGAGTTTAATGACATAGTTCGCACCAGGACGACAAGACAAGAAGCGGCAGGGTTCATCGAACGGCACGGGGCAGCACTTTGCGTCGCGACAGCGGAGAATGCAAGATTTAGCATCAGGTCGAGGAGGAAATCGACTCCGAGGAGTAGTAGTTGAGGGCGCGAACCAGAACGCTTCGTAACGGTATGTCACGAGGTCTGGTATTCATTGACGTGCTTTTTTAAGGCCAAGCAAGGGCTTTCGAGCATGGAAGAATCTCGCGACCGACATCGAGACGTGAAGGGGTCGAAAATCCTTCTTCCAAATACGCGCGCGGCAGAATCCAGCCTCGTATTTGGACGTCCTTGCGCTCTCACACCCTGAAAAAATCCGTGCGTAAGGCGCTACACAGGACTTGTGTCGTCTTCTTCCTCTCTTTCGCGCTTTTGTATTCCTGCTCTTATTCCCATGGGCCGTGCCTTTTTGTTCGCGTCACCACGTACTTGTGCAGTACTGTAAAAAATCTTGTAAAACTTAACTGTTATCCTCGGACCCCATCCTTCCTTCTCGAGCCAACGACGATGCGGCGCTTCGTGAAGGTCTTCCTTCACCACCGAGCGCGACGCCGATCGACACTACATGAATATGTCGCCACTCTGCCGTCTTGACTCAATAGCCCCTCGAGGCCGGATGTCCTGTGGTGCCGGAAGAGGGGCTGTGGACCTGGAGAGTGTTCGTCGAGAAGAATGGCGAAGATCGAAGATGTGTATCCTCCGTGCAGGAGTTGAAGGGCATGCCGCAGTAGCCCCTCGGTCCTTCTTGACTCGATTACGCGACAAGGCGCTTTTTTTGCTCCCAAGGTGGAAAATTGGTGGGGCTCCCCGGCCGTTTAGTACCACAAACTATTTTCGTGTGCCCCTGAGTACAAAGAAGCGGGGGGTACGAGGAGGAGGCAAGAGCTAGAAGTCCATCTCGTAGCTCCTGGTGTGACCCATTGGGCCGCCGTCGTCATCCTCCTCCTCCTCCTCCTCCTCTTCTCGACGATGGTTTTGCGGGGGCGTGTCGATGATGGGGGCGAGCATGTTGGCGGCCTGTCGCTGAATTCTGGCGACTTCTTGCTGCGCGAGGGAACGCGCGGATCGGCCGGTGATGGGGCAGTAGGTCGTCGGGGAGTCGAGGTCTTGCTTCGGGGCTCGATCGTGGAGTCTCGTAATCTCGGCCTGCGTTTTTCTCGTTGATTGCGTCGTGTCACAACGTATAAATTCACCTGGAGCGCTGTATCACTGTGAGGCGGTCGTCCGCGGCGAAAGTTGAGGGTGACGGGTCTGGGCGCCAAGAGCAGTCTGTCGATAAAGTCGGCGAAGAAGTCTGTGTTGAGGTGGGCGGGAACGAAGCGCTCCTCGACCGAGTTCACGCGCCAAGCGACGAGGGCGTCGCCGACGCC
Organism: Chrysophaeum taylorii; assembly: GCA_029834535.1. NCBI lineage: Eukaryota > Pelagophyceae > Pelagomonadales > Pelagomonadaceae > Chrysophaeum > Chrysophaeum taylorii. The sequence goes on along the minus strand of JAQMWT010000548.1, from coordinate 111,983 downwards.
CACTCTATTCGTAGCGGGGCTGTTAGGCTTCAAGTGGCAGATCACGACTACCCGAGGCCTGCGCTTCATCAATAGCTTGAGCTTGAGCCCGAAGGGCTCGCCCTCGTCGAACGTAATCTCGACGTCCTCCTGACTCACGTCGTCGTAGACGTAGGAATCGCTGCTCGTGGAAGAATCATCGCTGGTGTGGACGCCCCGGACTCGGCGCCTCCTGCGGCAGTGTGCAAGGATCTGTTGCTCGGCGGCCTGCGCCACGAGGCGTCGCTCCCCGGGACTCAGTGCTGGCTTGCGGTAGAAGCGCACGACGTCCGCGCGGACCGAGTCGATCTTCTCGGGGGTCGAATCATCGTCGAGGACCATGTGACGCTAACGGCGGGGGGGCGTTTTTTTGCCGGAAAGCTGCGCAACACTCTTCTAGAAAAGGCTCTGTCGCCAGACATTCATTATGGCCGGTGGTGATTCGTCGTCGGCGCTCGACTTGACGTACGCCAAGCAAGTGCGGCCGTGGCTGGAGCTCGCCGAGGATCTGCGGGTGCTGTCGCTCGACAGCACGCTCGCCGTGCCGCAGATCTGCGTGATGGGAGACCAGAGCAGCGGCAAGAGCTCGGTCCTCGAGGCGTTGTCCGGGGTGCCGTTTCCGCGGGGCTCGGGGCTCGTGACGCGGTGTCCCGTGCGGCTCGTGATGCGGCGGTCCGAGGCCCCTGGGAAGGCGTGGTCGGCCGTCGCGTCGATCGAGTCGTCGCCGCACACGATCACGGCCGACTCGCCCGAGGAGCTGACGTCGATTATTTCGAGGCTGACCGATTCCGTGACGCGCAACTCGAACGGGTTTTCGCGCGAGGCGATCATCGTGCGGCTGACCTCGGACCAGGCCCCCGATCTGACGGTAGTCGATTTGCCGGGGATCGTGCGGACGACGATGGCGGGACAGGAGGCGATGGTCATCGACGAGATCAACGCGATGTTGGGGGAGTACTTGTCGCAGGAGCGGACGATAATTCTAGCGGTGATCCCGGCAAACCAGGATATCGCGACGGTCGATATCTTGGAGCGCGCGCTGCGGGTCGACCCCGAGGGTGAGCGGACGCTCGGCGTGCTCACCAAGCCAGACCTGGTCGGGCCCGGAAACGAGGAGGAGGTCGTCGCCGTCCTGACTAACGTCCGCAAGCCCCTCAAGCTCGGTTACGTCATGGTGAAGAACCGGAGCCAGGCGCAGATCAAGCAGGGCATCACATACGACGAGGCACGCGCCGACGAGGCACGTTTTTTCGCGTCGCACGGCGTCTTCTCGAGGATCGACTCGAGGCTCCTGGGGACCGAGCGGCTGACGGCGTCGCTGACGACGCTTCTGGTGGCGCGCATCCAGGAGGAGCTCGCGCCCATGAAGCGCCAGGTGGAGATGATGTTGGCGCGCGTGAGGACCGAGCTCCGCGACATCGCGTCGTTCGGGGTGGCCGCGACTCCCGGCGATCGCCAGAAGCTGCTCGTCACGCTCGCGCAAGAATTCATCCGCCACCTCAACGACTGCGTGCGCGGCGAGTACCGCGACCGCATCATCGTGGTCAACCCGAGCCTCCGCCTCTACACGCGCGCCCTCGTGATTTTCCAGGAGCTCCAGTCGAAGATCGTTTCCTCGGCACCGCGCTTCCGCGACGAACACTTCGTCAAGGACCTCGCGCTGCGGATGGAAGCGCTTCGCGGCCGCGAACTCCCCGGGTTCATGAGTGCCCAGAGCTTCTACATGTTCATTCAGGAATTCATCGACGCCTGGGGCCCGCCGGCAAAGATGGCGGCCGCGCAGACGCGGGCCCTCGCCAACGAGGTCGTCCGCGACCTCATCGGGAAAATCGCCGCCGCGTATCCCGCGCTCCGCGAGGCCTTCGAGCACACGGGGGCGTCGATCCTCGAACAAACCGAGGACGAGGCCGTCAAACTCGTCGAGGGCCTCATCACCCGCGAGAAGGACCCCTTCACCATCAACGACTTCCTCCAGGCCCACATCAACAAGCTCAGGTACGACAGGTTCGAGGCCGCCGTCGAGATGGCCTTCGTCGGCGTCGGCCAAGGCGGCGCCAACCAACCCGGGGTCCAGGGCGGTTCTTGGGAGGCCACCAAGCAGCACGTCGCCATGTCGATCCGAAACTGGTACCGCGAAAGCCACGGCGTCAGTTCGGCAGCCAACGCCGAGGACATGTCCGCCATCCTCGAGGCCTACTGGACGCTCGCGTCCAAGCGCTTCGTCGACAATGCGTGCATGGTCCTCGACGACCGAATCCTCGGGACCCTCTGCGGGAAATTGCAGGAGGCCCTCTATCGCCTCGTCCACGACGACGAGAAGCTCGCGGCCTTCTTCACGGAGGACGCGACGATCGTCGCCAAGCGCGCCAACCTCGAGACCACGCGCGACAAACTCACCAAGGCCAACGCCTCCATGGCCAATATCCAAGGCTCGCGCAAACCCCTCCCCAGCAAGGCCAAGTCCTCCTCCTCCTCCTCAAAAAATCAGAACTCGCCCTACGTCTACGTCAAGATCCAGGCGGGCGCCCAGGGCCTCGGCTTGCAGCTCGCCGACGAGAACGGCAAGGTCGTTACCCGCGGCTTCCGTGCTGGCAGTCTCGCGCAGCAATCCGGCGTCATGCTCGGTGATGTTCTGACGGAGATTAACGGCGAGCCCCTCGGCTCCTTCAACGACGTCATCACCACGCTCAAAGCCAACAAGAATAGGGCGATCACCCTGACGCTCCTCCGCGACCCGCAAGCGACCAACGGCGCCCCCTGATTCAGCACGACGACCGACGGACGGACGGACGTCCTCGCAAAAGAATGTGTCTGACGGCCCGCCCGCCCGCCCGCCCGCCCGCCCGCATAAGAATAAACAGCACCCGCCCCCCCACAACCTCCAAAACGCTGCGACAATGTAGTGGCTGGCTTCTTTTCCATCGTGCTTTACTATTTTTGCGCCTCGAGTCGCGCCGCCGTCTGCTGCTGCTGCTGCTGCTCCTTGGACCCACACACTAGTCTTAATCCCAATGATGTTACGTGCCCGAGGTTTTTTTTTTGTACCGCGGGAAAAACAAGTTATTACAAGTTTTGAGCCGCGGTGCTGCGTCGAAGCTCCCGCCTTAGGGAAGTATCCTTTGGGGCGACGGGCGTCGCGCAGAGCGCGACCGTGGTGGCAAGAGAGTCGAAGGAGTCTCGCGCGGCGCGCTGTCGGCGGGTAGTTGCCGCGGCGTGAATCGGGGGTGGTTCGGCAGCGCCGGCGAGAATGAAGTTTGCGCCGTCGGCCGAGACAAAGGCGAGGCCGTTCCTGGACATGTCGTCGCCGAGGCAGATGTAGCCCACGCCCGCGGAGCGGAACTGGGGGGCGAGTTTTCGCGGGGGGGAGTCGGTATCCCAGTAGCTGCGACATCATCGCGAAAAGTTTTAGTTCCTAAAAACGCACGGGAGCCACGGAGCGTACGCCAGGTCGACGGCGGCGCCCGACTTGGATGGAGCGGCGGCGCGGCCGTCGTCGCCGAGTCTCTGAGGACAGAGAATGACGTCGACGCGGCCGACACAATCCTCGAAGAATCGCGTCGCGTCGGCGGCAGTTCGCCACGGTGCCATCTCGCCCCGAAGCGGGAGACACTCAAAGCTGCTCGAGCCGGGTATCGCGCGCTCGTCGACGTCGACGGCGCGCGCGCGACCTGCGTCGGGACGGGTCATAAAAAAGAGCGAACCAACGCACAATTCGCGAGCTGGAAGCACCAAGACCCCCTCGAGCCCCCTCGAAACGCGCCCCGGAGCGCGGCGGCACCGTCGACGGGTCCGGCGTACGCGACGCGACCCAAGACCACGCAGACTATCCGCGAAGACCGCTTGGTCTCTAGGAGGATCTCGGCCGCGCGGCCTTTGGCGAGCAGGTCGGCGACGGCCGAGCCGAGCGGACGGTTGTCGTGAGCGATCCAGAGACCCGCGTGTTCGCGCTCTCGTCGCAACTTGACGAGCGGCTGGCGCGGTCGCCCGCGGCGACTCGACACGCCGTCCGCCGGGGGCTTGTCGTCGGGGGGGGGCGGCGTCGCCGGCGGGGGCGGCGTCGCCGGTGGGGGCGGCGTGTCGACGTCGGTCAGCCACGACACGACTGGCGGGCCTGTCTTGGACAGCCGCTTGAGCCTGTCCTCGGACCGAGAGGCCTCGGCCCGCGTCGCGCTGCAGATGCGCCGTTCGTCCCCCGCGTGGCGCCCTTCGACCAACGACCGCAGCCTGGCATTCTCTGCCTCGAGGTCGTCAATCCGCTCGCGCTGCTTGGCGATCACAGCTTTCAGCTCCTCGGGGCTCTCCACGGACGATTCCACACGCCTACTCAACCGCCAGTCCAAGCTCCCCATGCTAGTCGGTTTCCCCCGGGGGAGAGGGGGCGATGGCGCCGAGTGCAGCGTTCAGGATGCGGCGCTCGGCGCGGCGAACAACGCAAGCGCGAAACACTTTGGGATCGGGGTCCTCGAGGTCGATGAGGTCGGCGTCGTCTCCTTCGTGGTAAGGGATCGCCGCCCGCATGCGGGAGAAGGCGGTGCGGAGGGCGTCGACCGCGAGACGCTCGTTCTCGTTGGCGAGGGGGCCCGTGCTCGCGTGGTCGAGGCGGTCGACGTCCGGGCCGTCGGCGACCATGATCCGCTGGCTCACGAGGAGGCCGTGAGGCACCGGGGTTGCGACCGACACCGAAAACGGGAGGACGCCGTCTGCCTGGTCCTTGAAGCCCGCGTCGACGAGCGCCCGGTACTTGCGCTCGCGGTTGGGGACGTCCTCGCCTTCGGGAAGGGGGGCGTAGACGTCGAGGGACTCGTTCGCCTCGTTGTCGGCGTCGACAAAGCCGTAGAGCAACAGGAGCCTCGAACTGGAATCCGTTGATGAATAGCAAATCCGGATCTCGTCGCCCGGCTCAACGTCTTCGACCGCTTCCATCACGAAAGCGTCGGCAGAAGCGTCGAAGGCGTGCTTCGCCACGACCCTCTTCGAGTCGTGGTTTGCCATGTCGAAGACCGGCACGAAGACCTTGAAGGAAGTCTCGTACCTCGAGTCCGGCTTGGTGATCGAGACGCACCGGCTCCAGATCATGGCGATTGCCCACTTGTAATTGTCCAGCGTTAACCAACCGGGGATCGTCCTGTCGTCCGAGGCCTTCTTGGCGATCTTGCGAATACTCTTGAAGTCGGCCTCCAACTGGGCCTCCCACTTCCCCGCGATGGCCCCGACGCTCAGCCCGCGCAGCATGTACAGCTCGTCGGCCGTCCACCGCAACAGCGAGTGCGGCGGCGCGTCCTCCGGGAACCGCCGAATGTGCTCGTACCACTTGCTATCTTTCCGCCGCTCGCGCGCCTCGTACAGCAGTCGGATCGCCAGCATGTCGTCCTCGCGATCCAGCTTCTCGATCACCGACGCCACCAGCGTCACCCACCGGCACTCGCTCTCCGTCCACGCCTCCAGCGGAGACAACACATGCAGCAAAGACTCGAACGGCACGCGCACCAGCTCCGTTCCTCTAGAGATGGCGCTCCCCGTGCAAAAAAGCCCGTGCTCATCCTCGCCGCGCCGCAGCCTCACGCTCTCGTCGACCCTCACGTCGAGCGATGCGCGGGCCCAAGCGATGTACTCCATAATAACCCTGTGCCCACACAAAACGCACCAAAAAGCACCCCCCCCCTTAGCAGTCGTCGCCTCCGTGAGGTGTTCGGTGTTCCAAAGTCAACTTTTGAAACCCTTCTAGGTCTAGGGGGCGTGGCAAACCACCGTCGCGCCCGCCGCGAATGCGGGTAAGCCTCGGGTACGGCGACCGTGCCGCGAAGTTTCTCGGCCGAAGCCGAAGCAAGCAGTCAAAGTTCGGCATTGACAGCGCGCCCGAGAAGCAGGTGGCCAAGGAGATCACCGAGCGCGACAACGTCTCGTCGGCATACACCGACGAATACCGGTTGTGGGGGGTTTGTGAAGCAGCACGTGCACACGGGTCGTGGAAGGCACACGGCACTTCCTACTGCACGTCGGTGATGCATCGACGCGACGTGCTCGCGTCTCGTATCCTGGCGCAGACTGCTCTCGCGAACGCGACGGGCGTCCAACGACGCTGGTCGAACACCCAGCGACCACAATCCCACGACACCGACTACGCGCTTCGTGGCGACGGCGACGGCAACGGAAACGACCCATACGTCGACGTGAATAAGGACAAGGGCCTCGGGAAATACTTATCGACCAAACGTCGCAAGATTGCCAAAGAACGAAGAAAGTCTGTCGAGGAGGCCTTGGTTGCGATAGCATCCCGCCGATCCACCACGGCCGACGCGTAAATAAAAACCCATCTTGCCCGTGCTTCCTTCCTTCCTCAAGCCGCCGCTCTTCCACCATAAATTTACCACGCTCGCAGGTGCACGACGACGTCAAGTCGACCAGCTCCGGAGCGCGACGCCCCCAAGCGTCGTCGTCGAGTCGACCCCACCAGGAACCACCCAATCCTAAACCCTTATCGGGTCCTTATGTCTCTTCTTCGATCTTGCCTCAAAAATGAATAATTTCGGAAATGCAGCTCGCTGCGCGGCTCGGGTGCCGCATCTTCCCCCTCGCGGTTGCGTCGTCGGCCGACTGCGACAAGTCTGGTTGGCCCGGGGTCGCTCGCTCGCCCGAGGCGAGCGTTGAGTGGCAGGGGTCCGAGATCGCGTCGGTGCGCACGGCGCTCAACTACGTGAAGCCGCACGTGCAAAGCATTAGCACGCGCCGGGACGTGACGGGTAGCGACGCGGAGCTCCAAGGTGCCGCGTGGGACGAGCGAACGGTCGAGGTCACCAACGGCCGCGGCCTCTGCACGCTCTCGCAGAACGGGTTCGCGCTCGTCGACACGTCCGTCGACGAGTCTGTCGACTTTTACGATCGCGCGTCCGTCGTGGGCGAGTACTACAAGCACTGCGAAGAGGTCGTGCGCGCGGCGACCGGGGCCCGGAAGGTGGTAGCATTTGACCACAACGTGAGGAGCCATCGGCCTCTCGAGTTGAAGGGAGACACGCCGCAGAAGCCGGCACCAATCGTCCACGCCGACTACACCGGCGACAGCGCGCCGCTTCGCGTCCAGATGCTCGCGGAGCCCCCCAAAGTCAACGATGTTCTCGCGCAGACCCCCCTTTCCCCCCAAGACGCCGCCGCGGACCGGTTTGCGATCATTAACGTTTGGCGCCCTATACAGCCAGTCCGCGAGCTCCCTTTGTGTTGCTGCGACGCGAGCACCGTCCGCGACGAGGATCTCGTCACCTTCAAGATCTACTACAAGGACCGCGTCGGCGAGAATTACTTTGCAAAGTTCTCCGAAAGACACGCCTGGCGCTATTTCCCGGACATGACCCCTCGAGAGGCGATCCTTCTCAAGACCTGGGATTCGGGAGTCCGCGACCTCCGAGCCCAAGCGCGCCGCGACGGTGCCATCTTCGTCCTTCACTCCGCGATGGCAGACCCCGCCTCGCCCCCGGACGCTCCCCCCCGCGAGTCCATCGAAGTTCGGACGGTGGCCATCTACTGAGAAGATGTCTTGCCAGGAAACAGCAAGCACCTACCCTCGACGGACCGACAACACCAAGGACGGTCGACGAAGACGCGTGCGAAGACGTGCCGAAGGTGAAAATGATGATGGATGCGAGCAACAACACGCGGCGCAAACAACGACATGCTCTAGCAGGCGACCTTTGGAAAGAAAAAGTCTGTGATCGGGAATATTCTTCCGCCCTGCTAGGCACCCCTAGCGCGTCTCGTCGCCACGCATCATTCGACCAAACCCGTACCATTCGACTTTTCAAACCCTCGCTGCCTGACTCTAAAACCTCAGACACGCACGCCCACCCCCTTGTCGACGACGACGTTTAATAACTAACCCCCGCCCCCCCCCCTTCTTAGCAGGAGCGTCGTCCGTTCTTTAGCTTTGAAGTAAAAAAAGCATGTTCCGTCGGTTTCTCATTGGGCGCACGACGCGGCGGCGGCTGTCGCAGTTCGCGCTCGCCGAGGAGCACCAGCAGATCCGGGAGGTCGCTCGGAGCTTCGCCGAGGAGCGGCTGTTTCCGGTGGCCGCGTCGAACGACCAGCTCCACAAGTTTCCCGCCGAAATCGTTGCTGAGCTGGCGGACCAGGGTTTCATGGGAATGTGCGTGAGCGAGTCCCACGGCGGCGCCGGCATGGACACCCTCGCGTACGCGATCGCGATGGAAGAGGTGTCGCGGGGGTGCGCCTCGACGGGGGTGATCATGAGCGTGAACAACTCGCTGTACTGCGCGCCCGTCGAAAAGAATGCGAGCGCGGACCTTCTAAACGAGTTTTTAGCGCCCTTCGCGATGGGCGAGAAGCTCGGATGCTTTGGCTTGTCCGAGCCCGGCAACGGCTCGGACGCGGGCGCGGCCGCGACGACGGCGCGGCTCGACGGCGACGAGTGGGTCCTTTTCGGCACTAAGGCGTGGATCAGCAACGCCCTCGAGGCCGACGCGGCTCTCGTGTTTGCCACGACCGACAAGTCTTTGGGACACAAGGGCATCTCGGCCTTTTTGGTGCCCACCGATACCCCGGGCTTTTCGGTGGGCGCCCCCGAGGACAAACTCGGCATCCGCGCGTGCTCGACCGCGAACCTCATCATGGAGGACTGCCGCATCCCCAAGAACCATATGATCGGCGAGCAGGGCGAGGGGTTTAAAATCGCGATGCAGACCCTCGACGGCGGCCGCATCGGCGTCGCCGCGCAGGCCCTCGGGATCGCGCAGGCCTCGCTCGACGTCGCCGCTAAGTACTCGGCCGAGCGCCAGGCCTTTGGCAAGCCCATTGCCTCCTTGTACGCGATCCAGCACAAACTCTCCGACATGGCCTGCCGCCTCGAGAGCGCGCGCTTGTTGACCTGGAAGGCCGCCTCCGACAAGGACGCTGGCCTCGACTTCACCAAGCAAGCCGCGATGGCCAAGCTGACCGCGAGCGAGGCCGCCACCTTCTGCGCGCACCAGGCCATCCAGATTTTGGGTGGCATGGGCTTCGTCACGGATATGCCCGCAGAGCGCTACTACCGCGACGCCCGGATCACTGAGATCTACGAGGGCACTTCGGAGATCCAGCACGTCGTTATCGCCAACAAACTCCTCCAAGAATACGCCAGGGTCACCATCCCGCTCCCGGCGGCGGCGCCCAAAAAACAATTTCAGCACCATGCGCACGATGCTGCTTCGAAATCACCTGCTGCCGGCGGTGCCGCCGGTGGCTGAGAACAGGCTTTTTTTGTTGTTGTTGTTGTTGTTGGGAGTGACAGCAGCAGCAGCAGTAGTACCCGAACGACCGACCGTCCGTACCCCCCCGGCCTTTTTGTGGTAGTCAGTTGTTGGAGAACCGTTGGGTAAGTTCCGTTGGACACACAGTTAGACAACTATTATGAGTCACGGGGCGGCAGAAATAATGAAAAAGACACATTGTATTACGGCTCATTATTTATTACTTTTAGAACCCTTTATTAGCACCAACATTATCAGAGTGCGAGAGGCGGCGAAAAAAAAGTCAGTCGCGTGCGAGAAGCCGCAGGAGGTCGATCTGTTGGTGCGGCATATTATTGGGTCGATGTTTGGGAAGACGATTGCGGAGGAGACCAAGGAGGAGCCGACGACGGGTCTGAGCGAGACAATTATCGCGGGGGACCACACGCCTGTGCTCCATCCCCCGAATGGCGTCGCCGAGAACGGTCACAACATGGAGGCGCGCGACGTGGCGAAGCGGCAGGGGCGCGTGTACCGGTTGAAGCCGGCAGTGAAGCAGTACGCCTGGGGCATCCGCGGCGCGGACAGCCGCGTGTCGCGGTACGCGTTAGAGTCGGCGTCGATCCAGAGCATCGATCAGTCGGCGCCGTACGCCGAACTATGGCTCGGGACGCACCCCTCGGGGCCGAGTCTGTTGGACGACGGGACCGAGCTGGCCAAGGTCGTGGACGCCCCTGCCGGCCAGCTCCCGTGGTTGTTCAAGGTTTTGAGCGCGGGGAAGGCTCTCAGTATCCAGGCGCATCCCGACAAGGAGCGCGCGCGGCAACTCCACCTTCAGAATCCCAAGCAGTACAAGGACGCGAACCACAAGCCGGAGATGGCCATCGCGCTGACCCCCTTCGAGGCGATGTGCGGCTTCCGGCGGCTCTCGGAGATTGCGGTCAACTTGCGCCGCCACCGCGAGTTTGCCGCGTGCGTCGACATCGAGGCGCAGCTCAAGGTGTTCACGGCCTCGCCCGTCGATCCCTGCGAACAGCGCGCGGCCCTGATGGCTGTCTTCGAGAGCTTCATGAGCTGCGATCCCGAGGTGTCCAAGCGCCAGCTCGACCTTCTGATCGCCCGCCTCCGCTCGGAGCAGTCGAGCGCGTACCGAGGCTCGGGAGCGACGCACATCAATCCGCCGTCGGGCGACGCCTCGGGCGCCCTGAATATGGTCGAGTCACCTTGGGAGCGCAAGGCCGCGCGCGCCATCCTCCGTCTTGCCGAGCAATTCCCGGGCGACGCGGGCGCGATGGCCCCCCTCTTCCTCAACTACCTCCTCATCGCGCCCGGCGAGTCTTTCTTCATGGCCGCCAACGAGCCCCACGCCTACGTCGCTGGCGAGATTTTGGAGTGCATGGCCTGCTCGGACAACGTGGTTCGCGCCGGTCTCACCCCGAAAGCAAAGGACGTCAAGAACTTGATCGAGATGCTCACCTACACGATGGGCGGGCCCGACATCGAGTTTGGTCGTCTCGAGCACGCGGACGAGGGGTCCCACACGCTCCGCTACACGCCTCCCGTCCCCGAGTTTGAGGTCCTCGTCACCACGGTCGAGCCCGGACACGAGTACAAAATCGCACCCCTCAACGTACCCTCGATCCTCATCTGCGTCGAGGGCATTGGCGCGACCCGCTCGGCGCCCGGTCCCGACGGCGAGGAGCCCCTTCGCGCCCACCAGTACGAACTCAGGCCCGGACGCTGCCTCTACATAACTGCCGGCACCATCTCGCTCCTCCTTTCCTGCGACGCCAAGTACAAGGGCCCGCTTCGCGTTGCGAGGGCCCGCGAAAACCTCAACTATTTCTGCGACCGGCGCGCCGACTGATCGAACGGAACGTCTCCGCCTTGACCCCGAGTCCGCCGTGCGCACAAACTGTAACCGCTGCCGGCTCGCCTTGTTTCTCGTTTTTGAGAGAACAAAAAAGTTTCATCTCACGTTTCTTTCGAGGCGCGTTGTCCGCGGCCGACGCGAGTCGTCGTTTACTCGTTTTGTCTCGGCATCAACCTCCTCTCCGTAGACTCTTTCCGCTGCCCCCTATTCGTTTTTCGACCCGCGTTTGGTCGATCTCTTATACCACCGCGCGCCCTCCTCTAGACCATCACGACAACACGCCCGCGACGCCGAGAGACCTTGAGTGCCCTCCCCCCATGTCATCAATTTCTTTCGGTATGCCTGTTGTTTTATCGAGCAGCATGCCCCACGCCAAAAATTCCCCCTTTGTCACTGTTTTATCTCGTTAACGGCGCCCTCCAGCTCCGTGGGGGGGGGGGGGTATCCGTACTACCTTATATTCGTAGCAGGCGCTTGCCTGCTTGCTTGCTTGCTCGGGGCATCATCTTTTCCCAGAGGGATTGAGAGGAAGACTTGCCTTGCCGCCACCATCTCGCTCCTACAGCGAGCTCGGAGCGAAGATCCTCCCCAGCGAACCCGAAGGACATCTTATTTTCCGCAGGGACTCACACCAAGGACAAAAAAGCCTGCGGCGTCGCCGTTGTTTGATGTTGCGCGTCGCGCTTATAAAATAAGCCGCTTGATCCCCATATCTCGCTGCGGGAGAGGGGTGCTTGGGCGGTAATACGAGATGCCTGCGCAGTCTGACTGCGCGGTGCCGCGGGCGTCTGCGATGGTCGTCGAGGTGGAGTCGGGCGGAGGCCCACCATCGAACCAAGCAGAACAAGAAGAAGAAGGAGAAGAAAGAACCCACGTCTCAGCGTCGTGGTGGTGGCGAAAAAAGAGGCGAGGTGTAGTGATCGAACGCGAAATTAGTAGAAAATCCAAGAAGCGAAGTCTCATCATCATCATCATCAAAGGATAAGCGATGGGCGCGAAAAAAATCGGGTAGTAAGAAGGAGAAGACGGCCCAGTTAGTTAGGATATTGGACGCCATGCCGTCGTCTTTTGGTCAGAACTGCTGCTGCTGGCTCGAGGGGCAACCGAGGAGGTCGAATCGTCGGTCGCGCGCCGCGCGCTGGACGAGGTCGAGATTGTTCGCGAGCGCGCGCGTGTAGGCGGCCGAGACTCCGAGAGAAACAAGGTTGTCGATCGCGGCGGCGACGTCGACGAGGATCCTGGCAACATCTTCGGAATCGAGGAGCGGGCGGCGCGCGCGGGGGGCGTCGCCGAGAACGACGGCGTCGAAGGAGGGCGCGGCGAGGACGACGCGCGCGGGGCGAGCCGAGTCTGAAACTCGTGCGAGCTGCTCGTCGTCGAAAACAACGCCTCCATCTAGAGAAGAACGACGAGATTTGACGAAGCCTACGACGACCGCCGAGGCGCCGGCCGTCTGCGCGGAAGCAACGTCTGCCTCGAGGGCGACCCTTTCCCATAGCGCCACGTCGATCCATCGCTCCGGGCGATGGTCGTCCCAGGATGGTCGGAGGTGGACGCGCACCCGGCAGCCGTCCGCGTCTTTCGCGCGAAGCGCCTGGCACACGATCAGAAGGGAACCGGGAGCCTCCGTTCGGAGGTCGAGTCGGACGCGCGACGACGGCCTCGCGACGACCACCACCTCGAGCGCTTCTCGTAGGCTCGAGGCGACGCGCCGGACTCGCGGGGTGGTCTCGTCGCCGTGGTCGCCGCCGTCGGACTGCTGGAGGGTATCCTCGGGCGGCGACGAAGACAGCGACCCCTCCTTCGTCGCCGGCCCCTCCTTGGTCGCCGGCCCCTCCGCACCAGCGTCGTCGGCGGCGGCGTCGTCGTCGTCGCAAAGCGACGAGAGCGCGCGATCGCGGCAGGTCGGCGCTCCGGGGTCGCGGCGGCCGAGACCCTTGGTGATCATGGGCCGGAGGCGCTTGGCGTCGTCGTCGTCGTCGTCGTCTTCGAGGTCGTCGTCGTCGTCGGTCGCCTTGCGGCGCGGCGAGGGGTGGCGCGCGGCGGCGGCGGCGGCGGCGGCGTCGGCCATTTCCCGATCGTCTCTCGAGCGTCGACCGCGGGTCCGGGGCGCTTTTTGGTAGAAGGCTGTGGGGAGGGCGAGGGCCGCCTTGCCGTCGGGCTGGAGGTGCCACTCGCCCGCGAGGACGACCTTGTTGCCGGCGCCCGTGAGGACGGCGTGGCCGCCGCGCGGGAGTATGAGCATGGACTCGCCAGCGTAAAACTCGTCGTACTCGATCTTGCCGCGGACGAGGAGCTCGTGGAGGGCCGTGGCCTCGAAGTCGACGAGCTTCGCGTCGCACTCCTTGGACCAGCCGAGGCCGTTGTTGACGAGGCTCTCGCGCAGGGCGTGGAGGACGACGGCGACCTCGCGCGGCACGCCGAGGACGCGGTTGCAGCCGCCGAGCGTGTTGTAGAGGACCGTCTGGACGCCAAAGTCGCAGTGCGTGGGCGTGAGGCCGCCCTCCCAGCCGAGGATGAGGTAGTGGCGCCGGTCCTCGCCGCCCGCGAGGGTGAGGCCCATCGGGCCGAAGCGCCAGCCGGCGCGGGCGGGGCAGATCGCGCGCATGCCCGCGACCTCGGCGAGGTCGTCGCAGTAGGCTTCGGTCGCCGAGCCCGTCGAGACCCGGGCGTCGAGGACGACCGCGCGCGCCCCCTGGGCCGCGAGCTTGGCGCCGCCGGCGACGAGGGCGTCGAGGCCGTCGAAGGCCCGAATCCCAAACCCGCCCACGATCGTGTTGACGTGGAAGGCCCCCGGGTTGGTCGGCTCGACGTCGCCGCGAAGCGCGATCGAGCCGTCGAGCGACGAGAGGCCCGTCGCGAGCGCGGCCGAGCGCGACGCCGGCGGGAGGACGCCGGGCGCCGACCTTTTGTCGTCGCTGCTCACGACGAGGCGGACGATCTGGGGCTCGGGATCCTCGGGGACCTCCTCGATCGCCCGCTCGAGCACGGCCCGAGCGATGGGCCAGAGCCGCGCGAATTGGCCTTTTTCGAACGCGTCGACGAAGGTTCGTACGTGACGTTCGTAGTCGAGCTCCGAGACGAGGGTCGTCGACCGCTCGGTCGCCGAGCAAGCCCGCCGCGCCGGGCCCTCGTCGGCGGCGGCGGAAAACGGAACGCGGCGTCGTCGCGGCGGGACCGGCCGCGGAGCGACGAGCTCTCCGACCAGCCGCGCCGCCTCTTCGACGCCGACCGTTCGAGCTCGCCGACCCTCGCCTCGGTCGAGTCTCTCGCGGGCGAGGTCGAAGACGCGCGCGACGGGGTTGCCCGCATTATCTCCGCGCGAGACCGCCGTCCGCGAGGCCCGAGTCGTCGGGGCCTCCGTCGACGAGCGATCGTCCTGGATGGCGTCATCGCCGGGCGGCATGCGCGCGACCACCGAACCCCGGCACCGCGCGCCGGGCTTGGCCACCGTGATCGGCGGGAGGTACCGCCGGATCATCACCAAACTCGACCCGTCCTGCGCGCACCGCCCCGTCATGTCGAAGGGCCCGTACTCGTTGCACCCCGAGGCCGAGATCTCGTACCCTCCATCGGCGTCCGCGAACCGAAACGTCACCGTCTCGAACACCTTCTTCGACTCCCACTCGACCGCCTCCCGCTTTTCCTTGCGCTGCGACTTGGCCGGCAGCAATATCGAGAAGAACCCCTCGTACTCGCCGTCGCACGGCCGCTTCCGCCGACGCTTCTTCCCGCGCTCGTCGTCCTCCGCGTCCGGTCCGACGTCGCCTTCGTGCTCCTCCTCCGACCCGCAGTCCATCGTCCGCCGAAACCTATGGGGGGGGGGGGTTTGCGAGCACGCCAAAACTTTTTTCGCACATGAATTCGCTCGTGATCTCGGCGTTCTTTCCGAATCCCCACCGACCGGCAATCTGGCTCTCGCAGCAGCTCATCGTCCCGCGCAACACCGGGGTCGACTCGTCGCAGCTCTCCTCCACGCCCGCCCGCGAGCCCATCCCCTCCTCGATCAACAAAGACGACGACAACACCGTCATCTTGGGACCGGCCGGGAGCACACCACCACCAGCCTTGTTGTTGTTGTTGTTGTTGTTCTAATATGATGGCAGTGCAGTGCGTGCCCTCCTTCTCAACGTTTTGTTTTGTGTCTTGTTCACTCTTCTGTGAGCGAGCATTCTTAATAATAATAATAATAAGTGTATTGGGCACTTTGCAGTATGTATACGACACACCGGTTTTGGGAGCGTTTAACGGCCTCCCGACGGAACATTTTTTCGACACCCCCCCCCGACCCGAAAAATCCTCCTGTTTCGGGAAAAAAGTACATATTAAAGACGTTAGAATTGTTGTACGCGCGGGGGGGGGCGGCGGTTCCGTCATATTATCACTCGTTTTTTCATTCGTTCCCCCTCGAAGTCAAGTCAAGTCAAGCCAATCATCCAAAGGCGGCCTCGATGGTCGCGAGCAAGGTAGCCCAGTGGGGCGTGGTCGCGTCGAGGGGCGTGTAGTGGTCGGCACCGAGGAGCTCGACGTAGTGGGGGGGCGGAGCCTCGGCCTCCGCAGGCGCGCGGCGCGCAGCCTCAGCCGCCGCGGTGGCGAAGGCGCGCGTCATGTCCACGGGGACGTCGACGTCGTCGGTGCCCGTGACGATGAGCGTGGGGGTCTTGAGCGGGAGCATGGCGTGGATTGGGGAAGCGCGGCGGTAGAGGTCGGGATCCTTGTCGTAGGGAACGCCCATAAAGCGCTCGACCGCATCGCCCTCGTCCGAGAGTCGTCGCTCGAAGCCCGCGACGAGGTCGGCGACCTGCGCGCCGATCAGCGCGGACAACCTCGACGAAATAGGCGACCGGCGCGACGGCAACCTGTCAGGTCGGTGTCGGTCGATCGACAATCGATTCTCCTCACCGTGAGTCGCGGCACGAGGCACTCCCCACTCGCCGCCGCCCGGTGCGCGGCGACGAGCGCGAGGTACCCCCCCGCGCTGTGGCCGAGGAGAACGACGCGCGAAGCGTCGACGCTACCCCAGGCGTCGCCAGCGCCGGTCGCGATATGGCGCAGAGCGGCGACGAGGTCGTCGCACGAGCCCGGCCAGCCGCCCCCGGCGTCGTCGCGACGCCGGTACTCGACTTCGACGACGGCGTAGCCCGCCTCCGAAAGCGCGGGAGCCAAAGACGAGATGGCCGCGTTGTCGAGGGTGTATTTATTCTTCCAGTACCCGCCGTGGACAATCACGATCGTCGTCAGGGACCTGCCCGGCGGGACGTGGAGGCGGAGGAACTGCGACGGATGCGAGCCGTAGGCCTCTTGGCGGATTCCCATCATGCACCGTATTAGGGTTTCGAGTTTGCGGGAGGCTTGAAATCTTTAAGAGAGAGTTCGTTCCCCCAGGCGAGGCGGGGTGACTCACTCACTCACCTCGCCACCACGCAGCAGGCAAGCCAGGCTCTCCCTCCCCGTTCCGATGATGGACGACGTCGACGATGACGATCGGGAGGTGGCGACGGCCGAAATGGCCGCCGACAACGAGCCCGAGTGCCGCATATGCCGCGGCGTCGCGGAGAGCTCGCGCACCCTCTACATTCCGTGAGTGGATGTAACAGTTCGCGTCGGTGGTTATTATCTTGGAGGCGCAGGTGCCGATGCCGGGGGTCGATCATGTACTGCCACGAAGAGTGTCTG
The DNA here is from genome assembly GCA_029834535.1 of Chrysophaeum taylorii. NCBI lineage: Eukaryota > Pelagophyceae > Pelagomonadales > Pelagomonadaceae > Chrysophaeum > Chrysophaeum taylorii. Next base: position 95,204 of record JAQMWT010000548.1, on the reverse strand, counting down.
GTGCAGTGGCTGGAGCACTCGGGGAACGACCGGTGCGAGCTTTGCGGGTACACCTTCGAGTTCGCCCCCATATACGCCGAGGACGCGCCGCGCCGCGTGTCGGTCTTCGTGCTCGCGGTCGCGGGCGCGCGCTTCGTCGTCGCGCGCGCTCTGCCCTTCGTCGCGCGCGTCGTGCTTTCGGTGCTGCTCTGGCTCGTCGCGACTCCGCTGGCGACCTGCGTGTTGTACCGGGCCTGGGTCCACCGACCCTCGGAGCTCCCCGTCGCGTGGACGGCCAGGCGTCTCGCCGAGGAACTCGGCTCGGGCCTCGCGATCGTCGTCGCCATCGTCGTCAGCTTTCTCTCCCTCCTTTCGTTTACGGATTACATGCGCGTGCGCTGGGAAATCATGGAGATGGAGAACGACGAGAATAACCACCCGCGCCCGAATAATCGCCGCGCCCGCCGTCGCGCGCGCCCGGACCCGGTCCGCGACGTCGCGCCAGACGTCGAGGCGGAGGAAGCTGCGGCGGCCCTCGCGAACGACGACGACGATGACGACGACGACGGCGGCGACGAGGAGGGACACAACGACAACAACAACCAGAATAACAACGACCAGAACAACAACGTCGGAGGGGCGCTCGGGAACCAAGACGACGACGACGAGATCGAGCTCCACATCGCCATGGACGAGCTCCTCGGACTCCGGGGCCCGCTCGTCAACGTGGCACGCAACGTGAGCTGGCTCGTCGTGTTCAACGCGGCCTACCTGGGGGTGTTCGCCTTCGTGCCGTTCGCCGTGGGCTCGGTCGTGTCGAACCTCGCGGCGAGGGTGGACGCGGCGCGAGCGAACGGCACGACGCGGCGAGCGGCGGCGAGGGTCGCGGCGGCGTTCGGCGCCGCGTGGGCCGAGAGGCGCGCGGCCGGCGCGTCGTTCGGCGCGGCGCTCGCGGCGGCGACGTGGGCGGCGGCGTGGGTCGTGATCCCCAACGCCGCGCCGCCGCCCCCCGCCCCGCGGAGCTCGTCGCTCGCGGCCGTCGGGCGATGGCTCGCGGCGGGCGGACGGCTCGTCGTCGCGGCCGCGGCCCGGTCGGTCGCGTGGATCTACCGGCGACGACCCGTCGCGGCCGCGGCGTCGGCCGTCAACGCGACGACGCGCCGCCTCGCGGCGGACGCGACGAACGGGGACGCGACGGCGTGGGCGAGGCTCTCGCGGTCGATCGCGCCGTTGGAGGCGGCGGCTCTCGACTCGCTGCGCGCCCTCGCCCGCGGCGCCGCGGGCGTCGCCGGCCGCCTCGATGGCCTCGGTCGCGCCTTGATGGACCTCGTGCTGGGGGCCGCGTGGCGCGCCTCGCCAAAGAGCGACGACGCCGAGGGACCCGCGCCCACCCTCCGGCTCGACGACCTCCTCAAGATGGGCGCGGGCTACGTCGCGCTCGGCGTCGTCGCGTGCGTGTGGCGCGCCGCGCTCAAAGCGGCGCCCCGATGGTTGCGCCGGAGGGCGCCCGCGCGCGCCTGGCGCCGCGCCGAGAAGGCCCTCGACGCGGCCGCCGCCGCCGCCAAGGTCGCGACCCTCCTCGCCCTCAAGATGGTCTTGCTCCCGTCCATCCTCGGCGCCGGCCTGGACGCCGCGCTCAGCTCGCGCGCCCTCCTCGCGATCCGCGCGACCGAATTTCCGCCCCTCTTCTTCCCCGGCAGCAGCCCCTCGTCCGTCCGCACGTTCAAGATCCACGTCCCCGTGTCCACCTACCTCTCGTTGGACCTCGGCCGCCTCGTCGACGACGAGGCCCTCGCGTCCAACGCGACGACGCTTTTTCCCGTCGTCGCCGCTTCGGCGCCGCCGCCTCGGGTCGTCGTCGTCTCGAACGCCTCGAGCGCTGATTTTCCCCCCGACATTCTCGACGACGACGACCGCGACGACGACGACGACGAGTGCGACGCCGGGGAACTCAACAACAACAACAACAACAACAACAACGACAAAGCCGTCGTCGCCGCGGCCGCGGAGAACAAGAACGCGACGTCCGGCAGTCGTCGAGAGAACGACGAGGTGGTCGGGGAGGTGGGCGTGGCCGAGGCCGTGCGCGAACTCGGGGGCGGCGGGCTCGGTGTCGCGCTGTGCCGATGGGTGCTCGGCATCAGCTTCATGTTGGTCGTGACCGTCGCGGTGCTCCAGCTCCGCGAGGTCCTGCATCCGGCTGTCCTCGCGCGACACGTGAGACCGCACCAGCATCGGCCAGACTTGCTCGCGACGCTCCTGGCCGAGCCGGCGAGAGCGCACGCGCGGCGACTCGCGACGTCGCTCGCCATCTACGGCGCCCTCCTGGGTGTCGCCGTGGCGCTCCCGGCCCTCGCGTACAGCTCGGTCGTGCCGCGGTTCGCGCCTCGCGCGGCGCGCCTCGTGGTCCGGTTCTGCTACGTCGCGCCGCGCGCGCAGATTCCCCTCGAGCTCGTCCTCGTTCACCTCGGCGTCCTCGGTCTCCTCGAGCGCCTCAAGACGCGCCTCCGCGACGCGCAAACCCTCTGGCTCGGCTCGGCGTGCGCGGCCCTCGACCTCGACGGCTACTTGCTGCCGAGGCCGGGCGACGCGGCCCATCACCACCACCACCGCCAGGTCGGCGAGTCGGCGCCGCGCTGGGCCTGGGGCGACGAGCCCCCCGGTCCCCGCGAGCGCTCTCTCGCCCCCCGCGTCGCCCCCCGAAGATTCTTTGCCGCGCGCGTGGTTTCTCCCCGGCGTCCTGTTTTTTTTTGTGTTGCTCACTCCCGCCGGCAGGTCTTGCTCCTCGCTTTCTCTTGGGCGTTCATGGTAGGCGCGACCGCGCTCGTGGCCGTCGGCCCCGTCGCGCTCGGCCGGTGCGTCCTCGACCTGCTCCGTGCGCCGCGCTCGCACGACCCCTTCGCCCTGGCCGTCGGCTGGGCCCTCGTCCTCTTCGTCCTCGGACCCTGGCTCGACGACTCGGATCCCCTCGACGCCGTGAGAGACGAGCGCGACGAGCCCCGCGACCTCGATAGACCACGGAGGCAGCAGGAGGATCGACGGAGACGACGCGACCGACGATGGGCCGAGGTTCTGGCCTTCGTTCTCCTCTGGTTCGCGGTAGCTCCCCTCCTCGTGGGCTGTCTCTACGACGTCGCCGTCGTCGCCTCGCGAGACGATTGGGCCGCGTGGTCGCCGCCCTTTTCGGGCAAAACCCGCCGCGTGCCGCCCTTCGACTGGCTGCGAGACTGGGCTCTCGGCCTCCTCGTCCTCCAGGCGCTCGCCCTCGCGGCCGCGCGCGTCGCCGCCGACGATCCCGAAGACGACGCCCTCGAAGACGAGCGCCGCGACCCCGCGTTTCGCCGCGACGACGCTGGCTCCTGGCCACGCGCGGCCCTCCGCTTCCGCGACGCCATCGCCAAACCCGTCGACGACTTCGACGCGGCCCTCCTCTACGACCTCGCCGTCCCCGTCGTCCTCGACCTCCTCGACTTGACGCTCGCCCCCGCGCTCCCGACCGCCGTCGCCGTTTCCATCGGCAGATGGCTCGAGGAGAACCCCGCCGCCGACCTCGGCGCGCAAATCCTCGTCTTGTATCGCTACGCGCTCGCAGCCACCCTCCTCTCCTCGGCGGCTCTCCACCTCGTCGAGCCCCTCCTCAACTGGTGCGCTTTTTTGCTTTTGTTCGACCGACTTTTTTTTTCGCAGGTTTGACTTCGTCCACGAGGCCGTCCGCGACGCGAGGTACCTGGTCGGCCTTCGGTTGCAAAACCACCACGAGCGAGTGCGCCAAGACTGAACGCCAAGACGTACTCTCGGCCTCGTCCTGCCGACTCACCAACTTACGCTGCTGCGCAGTCGCAAACCCATCATTTCCTTCCTTCCTTCCTTCCTTCCTTTCTTTCTTTCTTTCTTTCTTTCTTTCTTTCACCCGACGTGATCCGCACTTCGTCATCATCATCTTCTTCTTCTTGTTCGTTCCTCCACCACCCACCCTCGGTTGCTCGGTTGCTCGGTTGGTCGGTTGATGCCGAGCCAAGACGATACAGTACACAATACCCGCGCAATCCGCGCGCGTCCAGAAGACTGGGAGACGATGCTGCTGCTGCTGCTGCCTTGTTATTCCCTCCACGCTGCTGCTGCTCCTGCTGCTTGCTGTAGTTCGCTCCTCCTCGAGGCGGACCTCGTGTATGTGCCCCCCCAGTATTGTTCGGTAGTTCGGTAGTTCGGGTTAGTTCGGGTTCGGAAGAAGTTCACCAAGATGACACCACCACACTCCAAGGCAATTAATTCATTATTCTAGAGACCGTTAAAAAAATTCCACACATGTTGGCGTTGTTGACCCCGGTGTTTTATTCGGGTGTGGCGCCCGGGCGCGTGTGCTTCCGGATTCCGACGATTCTCGAGACGAGGACGGGGACACTGCTGGCCTTTGCCGAGGACCGGAGCGCGGGGTGCAGCGACGACTCGACGGATCATGCGATCGTCGTGCGCCGGTCGGAGGACGGGGGAGAGACCTGGGGCGAGGTGATCGAGGTGTACCGCGGCGGGTCCGCCTCCAACCCGAATCCCGTCCAAGCAAACGATTCGACCGTACTCCTGCACTTTGACACGCAAAACAATCCGACCGACGACTCGCACGGCGTCGACGTCGAGGCCGTTTCGCGCGACGACGGGCGAACCTGGAGCGCGGCGACCACCCTAAAATACCCGCCGCTCGAAAACACCGGCGGCCTCGTCGGCCCTTCGGTCGGCCTCTGCGACGACCGGGGTGGCCTCTTCTTTTCGACCCGATTCGACGGCCGAACAAACCTCTACTGGTCGAGAGATTCCGGAACGACGTGGACGGCGAGCTCGACGAGCGTCGAGGGCGTCAACGAATGCTCGCTCGCCTTTGGTGGTGGCAACGCGACGACCATTCTAGCAAACTGTCGCACGAGCAAGGGCGAGAGGGCCCAAGTGCTTTGGGTCCCAGAAGACGGCGACTACCACCCCTCGGAAGTTGTCTACCTCGACGACCTCCCCGACCCGGGCTGCCAGGGCAGCATTGTCCGTAGCCCCGCGCATCCCGACACCTACTACGTCTCCCACGACCGAGATTCCCACGATCGCAGGGACCTCGTCGTCAGCGTCTCCACCGACGGCGGCAAAACATACCCGACCTCGATTTCCGTCTGGCCGGATGCCGCGGGCTACTCGCAGCTCACCACGCTTTTCTCTTTCTTCAAGGGGGGAAACGACGAAGCCCTCGAATTCGATACCCTCGGCATTCTCTTCGAACTCGACTCGGACGACGTCCCCGGCATCCCGAACGCCTCGCACTCGATCGCCTTCGCTACTATCAATCTGTCGACGACCCTCCACCGTCGTCATTCTTCTTCTTCTTCTTCTCGCGAAAGGAAGTAAGCAAACAACCTCAACAACAACACTAGGTGGCATCTTTTTGCTTCCTCGCCATCGAGGAAAGCGTGGCGGCGAAGGACACAAGCTGGCACAAGAGGCTCGTGAGGAGGATAGCCCCAATTTGGAGGTGCAACCGCAGGACGCGGTCCTGAGTTTCGTCCGGGCCAGCACCGTCGTCGCACATCGCCGAAACGGCCCAGACTGAGCGCATCAAGGTGGGAAGGCCAAGGGAAAGGAGGACGAGGGGCGAGACGAGGTCGGGGACGGTTCTCGAGGGTAACATCGCGTTGATTCCCCCGGCCCCCGCGAGGGCCGCGCAAGGAAGGACGACGCGCAGCGCCTCGGGAAACGTTGAAAGGCTCGGCAGAAGCGTGCAGTAATACGCCACGAACCCCGCCGGCGGGGATTGCGTCGTGTCGAAAACCAAATCCACGGCGAGCATTCCGAGCAAAAACGTCGTCGCCCCCAATCCCGCCGCCAATCGGTACATCTTCGAGTGCACCGCCTTGACGCGCTGCTCCTCGCTCATTTCCTGCTGCCCGAGCGCGGGGAACACCGTCAACAACACGTACGACGCCCCGAAGATCAGCCCCCCGACCCCGACCCCCGTCACGACGGGCTCCAGGGCGGCCCCAGACATCTTCTGCTCCTTCAACGCAACAACTCAGTTACGAGTGATGGATGCGGGGGGGGTGGGGTGAGGTGGGGGGGTGGTCTCTGCGTCTGCGTCGTTGGATCCCGCGACGCGGTAGTGGACCCAGGTGGCGAGCGTGGTGACGAGGGCGTAGGGAAAAAGCCACGCGGCGATGGACGGGGTGTCCGGGTGTTGCGCGGTACTCGTCGTCGTCGTCGTCGTCGGGCCGGCCAAGGATGGCGGCGACGACGACGACGATGGATCGTCGTGGACAGCGACGGCGGCCGTGGGCGGGGGGTCGGCGCGGTGGGGCTGGGAGGTGGTGATGTCGGCGCTGATGTTCGAGTTGAGGAATAGTCTGGGGTGGCCATTGGCGTTGGCTCGGATTATGGTTTGACGCTCGTACTCGAGCATCTGGGTGTAGTAGCAGCAGTTGACAAAGATGCCGAAGAAGGTGACGGGCGGGATGTAGAGGAGGGAGCACAATACGGGTTCGAGGCAGTCGCTCCACCAGGAGGCGCCGGGGATGCCGTAGTTGACTCTGATGATGTGGTGGTTGAAGCAGTAGCACGAGTAGGCGAGAGGGAGCCACATGGGGAGGCCGGTGACGGCGGAAACGTGCGCCGCCGACATGCAGTGGAAGCACAACATGTTGTGGAGGGCATTGCAAGGATCGAAGCAGCAGAGTTCGCGCCACTCGGCGGGTATGCCGGCGAAGTTAGCCGCGAGGTCGGGATTCATGTCGGGCAGCATGGGGGGCTTGCCGGCGACGTAGACGTGACCGAGGAGTTGCGCGGCGTTGCAGCCGCGGCAGCACAGGCTTAGGCAACAGTCCCAGCCCGCGGAGCCCCGAATCCCGTAGACCTCGCGGACGTAGGACCGCGCGACGCAGGTCGAGGCGCACCACGCGTGGAAGCACACGCTCCCGCGCTGGCCTTCCATCTCGGTCAGCGCGTAGGCCATCACGATGCGGTCCCCGACGCAGGGCACGAAGGCGAGGCAGCAGCAGCAGCCCCCGACGAACTTGCAGTCGCAGAACCCCACCTCCCAGTCGGGCGCTTCTTCCATCTTCTCCTCGGTCACCGACAGCTCGACGTCGTCCTTGTGGTGCTGATTGCGTGCCATTATAATTTCGCCACTTCCTGACGATGTTGCCTGGCGTCTTGATCGTCGTCTGCGGGTGTACAGTAGTGTACAGGCGATGGCGCTTGATCCGCGCGTGGCTGCGGCGGCAGTGGCGCGCCCTCGAAAGCGCGTTGTGCGAGGAGCTCGCGCGGGCCATGGGTCGATCCCTGTTGCTCGAGGTGTCGATCGAGGAGCTCGAGCTTCGCGCGCGGGGGATCACGCTGCGCAAGGTCGGGATGGAGAAAAACGAGGAGGAGGGCTCCAAGTGCGTCGCGATGATCTCGAGCCTCGAGTTCCGGACCTCTGGCGCCCTCGGCCTCGCGAGCCTCGGCGGCATCTGCTGGGTCGGCACGCCCCGCCACCCGTTTTGCGCGGGCTTCACCGCGCGCGAGGTCGACGCCATCGTCATGACTGGGGTGCGCGTCGAGGTCTACGAGATACACCGGGGGAAGACGCGGGGGCGTAGTCGTTCGAGCGACCACGGCGAGAGTCTCGCCGCGCGACGCTCGACGCTGTTTCGCCCGAACGCCTTCGTCTCGCTCCTTAAGACCAAGGCGGTAGTGGACCAATATTCCAGGACCGCTAGGGAGCACAAGATCCAGAAACGAATCAAGTTCGCCGAGAATTTTATCCGCAGATGGCGCGTCGACGACGAGGGCGACGTCCGCGCGGCCATTCTCCGCGAGAAGCCCGACGCGACGTGGCGTATCGGGCGGTTCGAGATCCTCGACATGTCTGTTGATCTCTACGGCCACCACCTCCACTTGAACAAATGGCAGACCTCGGGCTTTGTGGGCGACACCGCCGAGCTCCAGTTCAAGGTCGGGTTTAACGTCCTCCAGGGCATGATCGGCCCGCGACACGCCTACAAGCAGATCCACGACGACATCGCGAACAACGTCAAGATCGCCAAGCGGGACGCGGAAAACTTGGCGAAGAGCGCCAAGCACGACATATCGCACTTTCATTTGCGACGCGAAGTCGGCAGCTTCATGTTCAAGCATCCCGAGCGCAAGGGCCTTCATCCAGACGCGCCCCGCACCACGCTGGCCAAAATTCGACGACGGACGACGGCGCCGTGATTCATCCGACGATGATGGTGTTGTTGTAGTAGTTTTTTAGAAGAAGAAGAAGAAGAAAGAAAGGAAGAAAGAAAGAAGTAGAGAAAACCATCAGTCTCGACAACCCGGTCCCGGTGCGTGCGTGCCGTGTCGTGTGCATGCGCTGCTGTCTACAGCAAGCATGCAAAAGGGCGGGGAGACCCATCGTCGCGCGTAAGTACATACGGGTGCGAGCTAGTCAGCGGCGGCGACGAAAGAGGACGACGGCCCCGCGGACGGGAATGGCGCGCTCGTAGCGGAGGGGGGGGTAGGGACAGCCGTCGCAGAGCTCGCCGATCCAGTGAACCTCGTAGCGGAGCTGGGCGAGCATGAAGTCAGCGAGCCAGTATAGGTTGTGGGAGTAGCGGCCCGAGCTGCCGAGGACGCAGCGCCAGTCGCGACCGGCGTCGACGAGGCGGCGCTCGGTGTCGAGGGCGGGTCGCTCGACGGTGAGGGCGACGAGGTCGACCTCGAGGGCCTTGACCTCGCGGAGGACGCGCTCGACGTCTCGGTCGTCGAGATAGACTAGAACGTCGCCGAAGACGACGAGGTCCGGTCTAGGAGTCACGGCACAGTCGACGGAAAGGCGGCGCGCGTCGCAGACGCGGACGCCGTCGTAGTGGGTCGCCGAGCGCGCGACCATCTTGGGCGAGAGGTCGACGCCCTCGAGCTCGGCGGCGATACCTCGGCGCCTAAGCTCTCGCGCGACGAGGCCCGTGCCGCAGCCGACGTCGAGGATGCGGTCGAGCGCGCGGCCGCGTTGTTTCTCGTAGGCGGCGACGGCGTCGGCGATGATAGCCGGAGCCGAGTAGCCGAGCTCGTGGACGAGATGATCGTCGAAGGTTTCGGCGTAGTCGTCGAAGAGGGCCGCGACGCGCTCCGGGGACGTGCCGTCGATGCCGCGGAGGTCGGTCGTCGCATCGACGAGCCAGGCCGTCGCCTCTTCGGTCGCGGGTCCGGGGGGCGCCGTGCGCAGCGCGTCGGCAAAGGCCGCGGCCGCGTGCTGCCGGCACGTGCCGCCCGCGCACCGCGACGGCTCGAGGGCCATCAAGGCGCGGCCCTTGAGAAAGTGCATCTCCGACCATTCCCTTTCGCCGTCGAGCGCCGACTGCGCCGCTTCGAGGGCGGCCTCGGTTTCGCCCTTGGCGAGAAGGTCGCGCACGCTCTCCGTCGCGCTCTTTTCTTGCTTCTTGTCGACCCGCCACCACAGACTCGCGCCGACGGCGGCGCCGCAGTACACCACGAGCCGGCCCCACGACCGCCGCGGCGTCACCACGCGCTTCCCGTTACTACTACTGCTGCTGCTGCTGCTGCTACTACTCCGGTGTCCGTTGCTCTTGCGCGCCTTCCCCGCCATATGCTCTTAAGCCATTGCTCACACTCTTATCGCCACCGAAACCGAACCGACGTGGAACTTGATGTTCGTTAGGCGTCGCCGGCCCAAACCGGCTCGTCCTGGCCGCCGCCCGTGACGACGTCGATGATATTCGTGAGGTCGGGAGGGGCGCGCTTCTCGAGGCTCGTGAGGGCGCCCCGACGCGTCAGCGTCGCGTCGAGACGCAGAAGCGTGGAACGCGTACCCATCGAGGTGAGGGCGTCGCCCGGGTCGGCGCCCTTGTAGCCGATCATGGCCCAGGCGGCGCGGTACTCGATGGCCGGCATGTCGGCGGGCGCGCCGAGGGCCTCGAGCGTCGCGTAGACCGCCCGGCCCAGCGGCCGCGACGCGGCGGCGGCCGTGTCGGCGATCGCCAGAATCACCGGCGTTCCTGTCTTCATCTCGCTCACGCGCTTCTGGAATTTTTTCGTCGTGGACCCGAGATTCGAGTAAAAATTCAGACGCTCGAGGCTCCGCAACGCGAGGTCCTTTTCGTTCCACTCGAGCTCGGCGAGCCAGATGCCCGTCGTGTTTTCCTTCAAATCTAGGACCGTCGCCTCGCCGCCGCAGCCCCGGAAGGCCATCCACCCGCCTCCCCGCTCGGCCTGCCGGCCGTAGCACTCGACGGCGACATCCCCGATCCGCGCCAGGCCCGCGCGCGGATCGTTCGCCTTCCGGCGCTCGGCGAGGCACGCCCGGAACGTCTCGTTGTGCTCGTCCGTCAGATAGCTCCGCTCGATGCGGTACCGCTCGAAGAACTCGTCGTCGACCCCGTCCGACCGCGCCGCTGTGAACCCGAGCGCCCGCAATTCCCCGACGACTCGCGGGCTCAACCTAGAGTACTGCCCGTGCGCGAACGCGATGAACGATATGCGCTCGCCCGACCCGCCCGTGTCGGCTCGCGACAAAGGCCTAAAATCCTGCGTCTCGTGCTCGCGGTTCCCGTCGAACAGGCACCACCGATTCTTGCAGTCGATGATACCCTGGTCGGCCGTCCACAGCTCCCCGCCCTCGTGGTCTCCGATCGACATTATGTACGAAGGACCGATGTTGTTCGCGTCCACGTGCTTCGTCGCCCTGTAGTTGTAGTTCACCTGCAGACTCGAGAATGGAAACACTCGCCCCGCCTTGGTCCGAGGCAGCGTCGCCACGCACCACCGCGTCAGCAGCCGCGTCAACGCCGGATGGCACTCGGTCGCGTGACTCGCTTGGGCCCCCTGCCCCAACGCAAACACCAGCCCCAGGCACATACCCGGCACCGGCTTCCCCGTGTCGGTAACGTTCGGCCGCGACTGGCACGGCCACTCACCCTTCATCTCGCGCAGCACACCTAGAATCGTTTCCCTCTCGGGGGCCACCGAATCCTCGCCCTCGTGCGCCTCGAGCCACGCCCGCGCCGCCCTCTCTGCCGCGCCCAAGGCGGCCTTCACCGCTGGCCCGGCCTGATACTTCGCCGCCTTCACATCTTTCCACGTCGACACCCGCAGTTTCTTACGCGCCGACGACTCGGACACCGCCGACGACTCGGACACCGCCGACGACTCGGACATCGTCGTCGTCGTCGGTTGGGCCAACACCATTCAATTGAATGCAATGAAACTACTACTGCGCGACACCACCAACGGTACTTCTTCTTCTTCTTCAAATTGTTGCTTTTGTCCGCTGCCTCGATAGGAGGATGGGGGGTCGCCGCTAGTAGCATTGTACACTGCGAGGAGGATGCTTGCTGTCGTGGCGCGAGAAGGAAACAATATGGGCGGGCGGGTGGCCGGGCGGGCGCGCGCGCCAATGAGAAGCGACGCGCCAACCACGTCGCCGCTCGTTTAGCTCGATGACCCATCAACATAATCGCGTACTTTCACACTAAGTGACTGACTGACTGACTGACTGACTGACTGACTGACTGACTGACTGACTCGTTAGTTGCCAGCCCAGTGCATGGGGCATAGGCCAATCCCAGCGCCGCGGCGCGTGGAAATAAAGTCACCGGGCGTTCAGACGATGGGAGTAGAAAGGGGGATTTAGGGCGAGTTGATGGTCTCTCGCCAGTTGTCACGGTTTTGAGCGGGGGAGTACCAGGTCTTCCCTGATCGCCGACTGCGGTTGCGATGGAGGACGGTGCCCCATGAATCCTGAGCCTTGCGAGGGCATCCGCCCTCCCGGCGTAGGTTGGCGCCTATTCGCCTCCCGTGCGGGCCGGTTGGCAACCGGAACGTTCGCAGTGGGACGGGGTATGGCCGGGGGGCGAAGGCGGAAGGTTATCGACGAGTTGGTTGTCAGTCACATCGCGGTCTCCTCGTCGCATGGCGACAAGCTTGATGGTCGCTCTCCGCCGACCGACATTTCGGCGCTCCTCGTATACAGGCCCGTGATTCAGGACAGGCTCCTGTCGGTCCGGCCTGGCTCCCATGCTCGGGAGAGGTCTGAAGTTAGTTAGTTAGTTAGTACAAGGTCTTCGTTAGTTCGTGGAATTTGTGGAGTGCCTTGTTGAGAAACCGGCTTGTAAGTTAACTGTGGACGTTTGGAAGCGCACCAGGAGGAGAGCACCTTTCGAATGAGGCGATTCCAAGACATCCGGGCAACATGGCCTGCCTAGAGTAGTTGTCGCGAGAGATGTATGTATCGATAGTCTCCAGGCCAGGGCACCAGAGGAGGGTTGATGTTTTGATGCGTGAAAGTATCGTAGGCGATTGTAGACAACTCTATCGGGCACCATAATTCCACACCGGAGGATGAGACCGAAGTAGACAATTCGCTTTTCTCGAGCAGAAACGTGTCTCAAGGCGAAAACTTGGTGACGGAGCGCACTGAAAGCCGCTGCCGCCTTCTTCAGACGAGAGTCAACATTTTCAGAGTCACTACAGTTGCGAGAGAGTACCGAGCCCAGGTATTTGAACGTCGCCACCACGAGGATATGAATAACCGTCACGTCTATGTCGGAGAGGTCGGCACCATCGCAGGTTTCCGGGTCCTTGAAGAAAATGCCTGGCTTGGCAACAAACAGTATCTCGGATTTCGACTTTTTCCCTGACTGGCGGTCACCCACATGGATTTCCATACTAAATCTGGCAATGTGCCTGATGAGACGGGCCATCTCCTCGTTCACAGCACGTTGATCGGGAAACGGAAACGCCACTTCATCTGCACACGCTGCCTCTTCGAGTACAACTTCGCTCGATGACGCGTTTGCGTTGTAGCGACGTCCAGTGAGTACTTCGTCTTGCTTCGTCTTGAAAACGCATACTGGTTCCCGACCTTCGCGTCGACACCACGAGATGGTCAAAGCCGCCATGTATAGAACGAAAAGAATCAGACCTATGACACAACCCTGCTTAACGCCGATGAGTGAGTCCATCGAAGCGGCAGCGCCGGAGACGGAGAACAGCTTTTATGTATTGTGGAGCGCTATAATGAGGCGTACGAGTTTCTTTGGAACGCCGAACTTCGATAGCACTTGCCATGGTAGTTCCCGCGGGACCCGGTCGAACGCCCTTACGAAATCAATGGATAAAACCCACGTTTCCATGCCATCCTCACAACGCTTCTTCAATGCCATCTTCAGGCTGAAGGCTGCGTCGGCAGTCCCCCGTTCCGGCCGAAAGCCGCACTGCGATTCGTGTTCTAGCTCAGCGGATATGACACCGAGACGAACGCGTATGATGTTGGAGACAATCTTTTCCGTGACCTCGAACATCATGACGCCGCGATAAGAACCTGGCAGCGAAAGGTCACCTTTCTTCGGCAAAATACAAAGAAGGCCGATATCCCATTCTTCCGGTTGTTTTTTCTTGGACGAACAGAAATCATGCACTTTAGTTCTGAGGGTCCTTAACGTGCTCTTTCGAGCAGCGAGCGTCCGCTATATCTCCGTACGAACGCCTGATGCTCCAGTAGCTGAAAGACTAAGTTGCCGTACAGCGCGACTTATCTCGTCATCTGACGGTACAACAACAATTTCATCACCGATTGGCCGCAGTGCTATATCCTTAATGACTCCTGCGTCAAAACAAGGTTGTCGGCTGCATAGTTTCGCAGGGTGTACACGGAACACTTCGCCATGCCCCTGAGGTGTTGAACAGCGCGCACCATCTGCCTTTTGCATGATCGTCTGACGTGACTATCTAACCTTGGACAAACCGCTCTTGAGAAAGCCGATAATCTCCCAATATCGCGACGCGCCACCAAGCGACTCGCACCCGGCATTCCGCCCGTCACACATCGAGCAGATGCAGCGTTATTTGCCTGTACCACCGCCATGGAAACGGCACGACGAGCAACTCGCAGAGGAGTAAGGAGCAAGCGAAGCGCGGCGGCCGAGGATGCTGCGTGAACGCTGCGAATGCCGAGTTGCACGCTTGAAAAAGGGGTGATGGAATCTAAGCTGCAGCTGCGAATCAACCCGATTCGTTGCGTCGGGTGCGGTTCAGCGTGGCAGAAGCCGTTGCGCGCGTCGCTGTCTCCAACTTTTCCTGTAAACGTCTTACACAGGTGTAGAAACATATCCCTCCGGATTGCATCCCAAGCAGGCAAAGAATCGTGTAGACGGTAAGCTCGATGAACTTGGTCACAATATCAACCGACAGCGCCTCGCTCGCCATCGTGCACCGCTCGGGTCTCGATTCGCCACGCGACGCTCGAAGCATCTCCTCGGCCATGTCGCTCGTCGGCACTGCACCGTATGCTCGACCGAGTGCGTACGAAGAATCTTTCGTGCGTGCTACCGCGCGATAGTGTGTTCTGCTGTAGTACAGAACAGTGTATCGACTCGGTTCTCGATCACCCGCAGCCAAATGTGGCGCAGATAGCACGCTCGCGATGCTTTTTAGGCGCACATGGTTGATGAAGGGCTACTTCTTCAATTTGATTGTAATTGAGTTGTGTAGCCTGCTGTAGCTCGTCGGCACGCTGGCACAAACTATCACAGTTCCTACAGCCAAGTTGAGTGCGGATAATCGCGGGGCGGTCCAAGGAGTCATAGATCGGGAGATGGAAGGAAAAAAAACCTTTCGCTTTACCATGAACGAGCCGCTGGATCAAGCGCCTGGGTGACGCCCCACGGCGGGGGGGCAGTATTCACGATGGTATGGACGTCGACTACATTGTATTCGGAACGGTCGCGCTCGGCCGAGGCGAGCGCGAGCATACAATGCGCGAAATTAGGAATTGGTCGTCCCTACAGATCCTTAGCCCCAGTTCGCTCCCGTAGTTAGTGTGTAGCAGAAACACGCTTCTCGAGACATCGACGACGTGATCGGACCCCACAAGCGCTGAAACGCTGGGCGAATGACCACACGCACCAAAGAAGCTCCGACGGTTGCGCACCGCAGGAGCGCAGTCTTTAGAAGTGCGTGCGCGTCGATCACTCCCTCTAGCTCCAATTTTCCACAGTTCAACCTCGCGAGATGAACATGTGTGCTGCAAATTTGAGTCGATCACGCTTACCAGTCTGCAGGCATCTGACGAGTTGAACTCACAGTAGCAACTCCTAAACACCAGGCCTGGTAGCTTAGATTGATGGTGTCACGTGGAAGAAGTCCTCGGCGCAGAAGTTCCGACTCCTAGAACGTGCCGGTTGTTTGCGGGGCCGTCTGCGACGAGGTCGCACTAGTGGCAAGTCCAGCGATCCGACGTTGGATTTGAATGAACGAACCGTGTAAACCAGTATCTTAATAGCCCACAGATAGAATGCACACTGTCGAAGTTCTACGCTCGGCTGACCTCTCGCATCGTGACCGTTACCACTCGCGAACGAACACTTTACCAGTTGATCGGGCGCACGAGCCCCGAGACATGTAAACAGCTCGACACATCGAACCAACTCCGAAACGCACCGCCAAGTAGTTGGGGTTGATGGTGTCACAAATACGGAGTCCTCGGTCCAGAAGATCTGACTCCTGGAGTCTGCGCGCGCGCGTGCGTACAACCGTTCAGACCCGTCCTTGGATGCGGTGGACTCAAAAAGGCAAATCCAGCGAAGACCTGGGGCCCGAATGATTGCGAACGCCAGCTCGGGGCTTACAGCTGTGCATCGCAACATCACACGCTGTAGACTAGTGCGCGCGCCGTTTAGGACCTCGAGCTCCAACTTCCGCGGCTTGCGCGTGGATAATAACGCTTAGAGTCAATAGCGCGGAATTCCTCGGTTCCATGTCAAGGGCTGAGCACATGGTAAGCGAGCCCCGCATGAATGCATCTCAGTAGTAGCTTGGAGTGTTGCTGTCACGTCTCGGGAGTCCACAGCATAGAACTTTGGTCACGTGGAGTCCGCGCGCGCAGCCATCCTGCGGCAGAAATCATCAATGGAGCCCGGATTAGTATCAAACCCAGCGATCCAAGGTTGGATCTGCATGGCCGAACTCATCTAAAAAATGAAAGGATAAGTTATAGATAGGCTCGACGCTGTAGAGGCGAATGCGCACGGACCGACGTCTCTCACTGAGACCACTACAGTTTTCGCACAAACACACTTGCGAACAAACATCCGACAAACCGACACGCAGAGTCGAACGATTGTGTTCGCAGCCGGGTCGGACTCGTTTCGAACAGTACGGCGAACTCACTCCAGGCGTAGGGAAAAGACTAGTGAATTACCCACACGTTGTCGCCACAACCTGATATGCTCGACGCTGCGTGCCCGACACTAAAAACGTTCGGAGCTGAGAGCGCACAGAGACGTCCGAGACTGAATGACCATGCATGTCAACGCAACTTTAACGATTGCGACTCGCTAGAACACGAACTCTAGAAGTCAGTATGTGCGCTTAATTACCCAAAGCTCCAAGTCGAGCAGTTCGCGCGCTCGCGACACGGGTGTCAAACCATATTCCATCAATTATTCGGAATAGACTTCAAAAGTATGCGAACGGCTGACCACACCTAAGCGACCCCTAAACGCCTCTCCTAGTACCTAGGAGTGTTGGTGTCACGCGTCCCGAGTCCGCAGCCTAGCATTTCGGTCACGTGCGTGCATAGTGTGCGCGCGCGCGCGCGTAACCGTAATCAATCGCGCCGCAGACTAGTGGCAAATCCAGCGATCCAAGCAGCTTGGATCTAGATAACCGAACACAGCCTAATATTACGTGGTAAGACAATTGAGAGCCTACACCCTAATTACGGTACGTGTTGCAGAGTTTTCTACCCTCGGGTTGATGTCTCGAACCACCAAACTGAGACTTCTACAAGTTGCAGCGCGCGAAGACGCCAGACAATCTGACAAGCTAAAGTCCAACCCGGTGGGTCGGAATCGTTTCGAGCATCAGGGCGACGGCATTAGGAGCGAAATGGAATGAGTAGAGATTCACTCATACGTCGTCGCCACAATCTGCTACTCTCGACTTTGCGCACGATTCTACAGATACGATTTGGGCTGACAATGCGGGCAGACCTCGAACGTGAACACACATCAAAGCAAGTCCAACGACCGCGGGTTCTTGGCGCTCAATCTAAAGATGCACGCGCTGCTAAAAGCTCCAAGCTTCAACTCCCGCGGTTTCTGTGCGCGCGCGAAGGTTTCGGACGATGACATGTATTCGCAACGGTCCAAGTCTTCAGAATTCTGAGTGGCTTCGCGCACCTTATCGACGCATCGCCTAGCAGCTTGGAGCGATGCCATCACGCGCAGAATCCGCAGCCCAAAGTTCATACGCATGGCGTGCGTGCTCCCGCGCGCAGGGATCATAAACTGCGGGGTTAACTAGTGCGAAATCCATCAGTCCAAGGCCTGATATGCATCATAGACCACATCTGAACGAGTATATCGATAACCAACGGATGTATTGCACGCTCCAAAGTCGGCCAAAGCCTGGTCGTCTTGAACTGAGTCCACTACGTTTGTGGCACGCGAACCGACACGCAACAACGTATGCTTATTGTGAGTGCTGCTATCCCTCGAGTGTTTTATTCAAACCATCGACACCTAAGGTCTCATCTATGCTCGATATGCTCCCACATGTGCTAGCAGCCACAACTGATGAATCACTGAGACCTACTTAGCTGTGCATCTGCGCGCCGTCTCGTTGCCTTTATTCTTCGCGCAGTGGTGGACCATTTTTTATAACGATAGATAGAGGCGGTCGTCGCTCCGACGAGTGGTCTCGTGTGTTCGAAACAGTGTGGCGCAGTCGTGCGAGGGTGGGCCGCGACGGTTTCTTCTGCGCGTCTTCAAGGGTTTGTGCGGTCTTGATCGATGTGGAGTGAACTCATTCGCGATGAAATCGTCGCGTTAAGTTAGACATCGGCGAGCCAGACAGGCGGACAATTTTGGACTCGAGAGCGAGAACGAGTTCTTCGGGACATTCAGCACGACGAACCACGCTGTTAACAAGCACCAGCACGTCAAATTTCATTCTGCTCTTTCACCAGCGAGGGACGGGCGCTTAAGCTCCTTCAATCGAGTCGACGATCCCTGCGGCTACGATGGAGAAGAGGCAGTCGCCTGCGCGCGCGCTCATGCTTCCAAAAAGTTACAGACGCGACGACAGTCGCTTCTAACTGTCTCGGTCGGCGCAGCAATAGACACAAGAGGAGTCCTACCTTTTGGCATGAAGGCCGAATGTTCAAGCGTGGCTTTTTTTTGCTGTGCGCGCCCTTTGCGCAACCAGATTCGCATCGGGGCGTTATGAGCCAGGACAGGCCCGCCGCAGGGCTTGACGGTGGCCCCGCCCATAGCGAAGGCCTCGGGGACTGTGGAGACCTGATTCGTGACCACGACGGCGCAGTCGAACTCGTCGGCGAGCTGTTTGAGCCAACGGAGGTGACTGTTTAGGGCTTGCTGTCGTGCCGCGAGCTCTCCGCGGCCAGCATATTCGGCGCGCAGGTGGGTCATGAGATTGTCTACGATGATGAGACGAAACTCGCCACTCGGTGGGTCTGCAAGCACGCGAGTCGCCGCGGTGGCGATTTCGCATTGATGATCGAAGCTGGTGGCTTTGATCACGACGATATTCCCCAGAATTTGCTGTGGGTCTGCGCGGTGGCACTCTCAGACGAAACAGCATGTCACGGCGATCCTCACCGAAACCGACGGCCTCCGCAATCTGCTGGATTCGGTCTGGACGGAACGTCTGATCTGTGTCGATGTACAGCGCGCAGCCCTCCGCGCCGCCTTGGTCTCGAGCGAACTGAGTCCGCACGCACAGCGCGTGACAGAGCTGGGTCTTGCCAGTTGCGCTGTCGCCGTACAGCTCGGTGATAGTCTTCGTCTCAACGCCGCCACCTGTAACAGCTCGTTGGATTTTGACACGTCCAGCCTCGCGTCCAATCTCACCGATGAGTGCGTCGAGGGCGGCGCTCCCGGTCGTGATCTTGGTCTTCATCGACCGCACGAGGTCCAGACCCGAGGCGAAGACGACGCCGGACTTGCCGTCGACTAGTTTGGCTTTCTTGCGCAAGAAGTCGGCGCGCTCGGTCGAAAGCCCTGGCACCTCGATCAGTTCTCTCATCGACGCGCTTGCGACGAGCCCGACCGTCGTCAGTCCGCGCTGCGCGCTCTCTGTCGGGCAAGCAGTCAGCAAGAAGACAAGAGCGCACCTTTCGCAGCTTGGAAATCTCTCCTGCGTGTGCACCGTGGGCGGCGAGGTCCTCGACGTGCAGGAACGTGACGGGCGTGTCGATGTCGTCCTCGTCTTCGAGCACGTCTTCTTCGTTGACCAAGTGGTTGCTGGCATCAGCTTGCTGAACTGGTTCGGCGCGTGCGAGCGCAGTCTCCGTCTCAGACAGGGCTCCGGCGTTGACGTCCATCGTCGTTGATTAATGAGCAACCAGCTTTATTACAGTTGTGATGTTTGGCCGTTGATGTCGCCTTGGTAGTACCAATTCTGGGAGTTACGAATTGTAACGTCTAACTGCGTACATCCACGTAATTTTGTGGATGTATATTTCCACGCCGGATGGTGATAATATTGGGTGATCCTGCTTGACAACAGTAGTAGAACATCACGTGTCTGGTACACATTGGACTGAAGCCAATGATCGTTCGGCGACGACGACGACGTGACCTCACGGCGCCCTCCACCACCGTGAAGGAAGTTCGGCTAGCTTCGCTCCAGTCGAACAACAAGGAGCTTGCCGCAGAAGTCGCGCGTCTCAAGTTAGAAAGAATCCGATACGAACGCCAGATTTCTGCACTGACAAGAGAGCTTCTCAAGGTGCGCACAACTAGCGAGCGCTCGAACAAGACAATCCAATCCGAATCTATCAGCGCTTCCGAAAGAGCCAGCTCTTTCAACGAGCATCCGACGCATCCACTATCCGCCGCAGCCCTTCATAGACCAGCCAGAAGCACGCGCGTCGTGTCGTACGCGGAGCCGTCGCTCAAAGTCAAGATGAGGCAACCCTGACGTGGCGTTCGGGAATCGTGGCGCGCCCGTTCACACCCTCGAGGAAGCTGGACCGAAGGCCTTGCGACCGTCGTTCGAGCTGAGAGAGTTATCGGAAAGTACTACTAAGGCGCCCTTCTGACACCGTCTTATTAGCTTCGACCAAGAGGTGGCTAGCCGAGTAAAATAATCAGCTACCCTTCTGCGGGATGCCGGAGGTCGTCGAGGCATCGAGAACAGGTCTACAGGACAATCAAAAAGGCGGGAATGGCGGAGGTGTAAGGTCGTCAAATATTCTACCGGCAGCAATCCGACGGACAATCTCGCGTACCTTGTTGGGCGAGTGACCGCGCGGTCTGTTCGAGTCTCGCGTTCAATCCCGCGCATGGTCATTTCGGCTCGTTGGGGCCGGTATTCTTTTTAGCCTGACCCAGAGGCGCGGTGAGCTTGCGTTTTGACTTGCCTGATTTGGCACTCTTAGTGACGTTCTTGGCCTCGCGTTCGCTTTGCTTGCATTGTTGATCTTCTCGAATGAAGCACGCACCGCGGATGTCATTATCTTGCGCACGTGACGATCCAGCTCCGTCTCCAAGCTTCCCGTAGTCTTCGAACGACGTAGGGTCGAAGTTCATGCTCCGTAGCAGCCGACGCGCGCGTGCACCACTCGCTTTGCTCATTCCGAAGCTAATTTAGTCAAAACATTGTGTAAATCCATCAGTTCGGAACACAAGGCGGGCGCGCAACTTGCGAGTGATAGTCGGGCTCTTGA
This sequence comes from Chrysophaeum taylorii, assembly GCA_029834535.1. Taxonomy (NCBI): domain Eukaryota; class Pelagophyceae; order Pelagomonadales; family Pelagomonadaceae; genus Chrysophaeum; species Chrysophaeum taylorii. The sequence continues at coordinate 74,524 of JAQMWT010000548.1, read as the reverse complement.
AACGCCGCACCTCTAATCCGCGCACGTATTTCTACTCGGCTCCTGACACCCACAGGCCACCAATCCATGCGCCACTCGCGGGAATGACTCGATTCGAATGATGTCTGAGCGCGCCTCTGCATGAAGCCGCAACGTGCTCCACCGAACAACTGTCAATTGACATTTATGTAAGTTAGAAACGAACGGTGGCCCTCTTTGACGTCGACTCGACGACTCATCCGCGCTGTTGACACTCTATGGCTCGTCGCCAAACGTTCAAAGCCATGCGCGTTGCCATGGAGGGTGTTTGCGAGTTGTGTCAGAAGCCTTGCTTGCTGCAGGGAAGTTGATTCTGCGCAAGAGACTCTCGCGTCACAACGTCGCGTCACTCATCGTCAAAGCTCGTGTGAGTATAGGATCGAAGATTGTAGAATGTGTACAGAGGGATGTCGGAAAAAGTTCGTCTGCTGTGAGTGCTGGGGGTCGCTTAGAATTAAAGTTTTGACCGGCCATCTCGAACCAGCTGATTCCAGCAAGACTGGTAGCGACTCGCTATCTAGAATATAGTTCCGATGACTTGATATTTCATCTCTACAGGCAAAGCGCAATGCAGTTCACCAATCTATTGTAAAGTACAATCCTCGGTGCCACCGAAGAATCTCGAGGGCAAACAAAATCCTAATCCGAACATCGAGAGCTGGGTAGCGCAGCGAGTGCCAAACGTCCAAGTTTGACGTGCAACTCCGAGCCAGGCAACTGCTGGATTACCCCTGCGAAGTGTCGCCGCACCCTATACGCACCAGATCGCTCGAGCCATTTAAGTATAACCGAAGAGCTCGCAGTCGACCGTAAACCGCGAAGAATCGTTATGAAACGGAGGGTGCGTGCTCAAAATAGGTTGATTGCGACTGTGGGGGACGTATATGAGTTCAGCGTTCGAGCCGAGATTTCGTCTTCGGATCACGCGCAAAGCACCCCTGCTAGCCAGTCCCGTGGTGTACGATGTCGTGCAACAAAGCATGACATTGGCTGCAAGCCTCGGTTCGAAAAATTATTCTTGCTAAAGTTCGAGCGCTTAAAGCTACGGGACAGATCACGCAGGGCATGGATATGGTTGGGAGTAAACTCAAAGGTTAGCGAACGTGCGCTGATCAAAGCAGCTTAGACTGGCGGGGGTGAGAGCGTCGAGCGGAAATGAGAGTGGGGTGAGTGGGTGTAAGGGAGACGGCAAGGCGTTAGCCAAACCGTCCGGGCGCCGCCAGGGACCCGGCGGCCGAGAGACGTAGGCCGTTGGCGTTTCTGTAAGGAGAGACGCCGGTAGAGGCGCGTTGTCTGAGCCGCCAGATGTGGTTGGGGAGTGTCGGGGCAGGAGGGCAGATTAGTTTACAAGAGACGCACCACTCGAAGGGATTGAATGAGAACCCAGTGTCACCGATAGAGGGTCAGCAGAGGCCGGGTTGTGTGAAGGAGACGGGCTCTCGACACATGGTGTAGCGCTTGTACGTCGTGACTCGTGAATCCTGCGAACTCACGACATGGTAATAGGCGTCTTGTGTGTCGGTATACGAGCACTCGAAGCGCTTTGAACATGGCGGTGACGACAGTTTGCCAGCCAAGTCGCGGGGCCTTTTTCTCGACGAGCTTGATTCCGACACCTGCCCGTAGACCTCTAGGGTGTCCGGGCCTGCTGAGACGTGCGTTTTTTCGTCGTCCTCGTCATCGTCCTTCCCGTTCTTGTTGTCGTCGGCACCTGTGCCGTCACCCCAATTGCACGTCTTATTGTCTCTAGGCCAATAGCTCGCGAGTGGTGTGTCTTTCGAGGAAGAGCTCGGTTGACCATCGCGTAATGAGTCCGACAGGCTTATTTGAGGTCCCTTGTACACTAACTTGCAGCTGTGGCGGGGGCCGTGCAACCCTTCTCCTCCGACAGCGACTGACGCCGCGGGGCCCGAATTGGCGAAGTCAAATGCATCGGAGGCGCACGTGCGAAAGCAGGGCGGGTTGTAACCAGGCGGTGTGATACTTGTGTACGAGAGTTTCATCGTAACGAGGCGCTCTTCGTCGGTTGGTAGTGGCAGACCGCTCGTCAGCAAGGTCAGATCAAGCCATATTTGTCGAAGTTGTTTGAACACGGGCGCGCAGTCCAGGAGTACTTCTCGTCCAGTGACGCGTGGTCCGCTCATCGACACTTGGATCTTTTCGCTGCACGGGTATGCAAGGCGAAAAGTATACTGCTCTTGAGAGCACTCTTGGTCGTCCGCAATGATGAACGTGGCAGATTTGAGGTACCTCATTGCAATGGCCGTCCGGAGCCCAGAACAAATCCACGATTGGATCACTCGGGCATTCGCACCAGCTTGCCCGCCTGCGTTGAGTTCAAGACACGGACACGCGTGGCCACCTCCAAGGTCCATTGTTTCGAAGCACTCCTCGGGAATGATCTTGCGCAGGTAAAGAATCGTGTAGACGGTAAGCTCGATGAACTTGGTCACAATATCAACCGACTGCGCCTCGCTCGCCATTGTGCACCGCTCGGGTCTCGATTCGCCACGCGACGCTCGAAGCATCTCCTCGGCCATGTCGCTCGTCGGCACTGCACCGTATGCTCGACCGAGTGCGTACGAAGAATCTTTCGTGCGTGCTACCACGCGCTAGTGTGTTCTGCTGTAGTACAGAACAGTGTATCGACTCGGTTCTCGATCACCCGCAGCCAAATGTGGCGCAGATAGCACGCTCGCGATGCTTTTTAGGCGCACATGGTTGATGAAGGGCTACTTCTTCAATTTGATTGTAATTGAGTTGTGTAGCCTGCTGTAGCTCGTCGGCACGCTGGCACAAACTATCACAGTTCCTACAGCCAAGTTGAGTGCGGATAATCGCGGGGCGGTCCAAGGAGTCATAGATCGGGAGATGGAAGGAAAAAAAACCTTTCGCTTTACCATGAACGAGCCGCTGGATCAAGCGCCTGGGTGACGCCCCACGGCGGGGGGGCAGTATTCACGGTGGTATGGACGTCGACTACATTGTATTCGGAACGGTCGCGCTCGGCTGAGGCGAGCGCGAGCATAGAATGCGCGAAATTAGGAATAGGTCGTCCCTACAGATCCTTAGCCCCAGTTCGCTCCCGTAGTTAGTGTGTAACAGAAACACGCTTCTCGAGACATCGACGACGTGATCGGACCCCACAAGCGCTGAAACGCTGGGCGAATGACCACACGCACCAAAGAAGCTCCGACGGTTGCGCACCGCAGGAGCGCAGTCTTTAGAAGTGCGTGCGCGTCGATCACTCCCTCTAGCTCCAATTTTCCACAGTTCAACCTCGCGAGATGAACATGTGTGCTGCAAATTTGAGTCGATCACGCTTACCAGTCTGCAGGCATCTGACGAGTTGAACTCACAGTAGCAACTCCTAAACACCAGGCCTGGTAGCTTAGATTGATGGTGTCACGTGGAAGAAGTCCTCGGCGCAGAAGTTCCGACTCCTAGAACGTGCCGGTTGTTTGCGGGGCCGTCTGCGACGAGGTCGCACTAGTGGCAAGTCCAGCGATCCGACGTTGGATTTGAATGAACGAACCGTGTAAACCAGTATCTTAATAGCCCACAGATAGAATGCACACTGTCGAAGTTCTACGCTCGGCTGACCTCTCGCATCGTGACCGTTACCACTCGCGAACGAACACTTTACCAGTTGATCGGGCGCACGAGCCCCGAGACATGTAAACAGCTCGACACATCGAACCAACTCCGAAACGCACCGCCAAGTAGTTGGGGTTGATGGTGTCACAAATACGGAGTCCTCGGTCCAGAAGATCTGACTCCTGGAGTCTGCGCGCGCGCGTGCGTACAACCGTTCAGACCCGTCCTTGGATGCGGTGGACTCAAAAAGGCAAATCCAGCGAAGACCTGGGGCCCGAATGATTGCGAACGCCAGCTCGGGGCTTACAGCTGTGCATCGCAACATCACACGCTGTAGACTAGTGCGCGCGCCGTTTAGGACCTCGAGCTCCAACTTCCGCGGCTTGCGCGTGGATAATAACGCTTAGAGTCAATAGCGCGGAATTCCTCGGTTCCATGTCAAGGGCTGAGCACATGGTAAGCGAGCCCCGCATGAATGCATCTCAGTAGTAGCTTGGAGTGTTGCTGTCACGTCTCGGGAGTCCACAGCATAGAACTTTGGTCACGTGGAGTCCGCGCGCGCAGCCATCCTGCGGCAGAAATCATCAATGGAGCCCGGATTAGTATCAAACCCAGCGATCCAAGGTTGGATCTGCATGGCCGAACTCATCTAAAAGAGTGAAAGGATAAGTTATAGATAGGCTCGACGCTGTAGAGGCGAATGCGCACGGACCGACGTCTCTCACTGAGACCACTACAGTTTTCGCACAAACACACTTGCGAACAAACATCCGACAAACCGACACGCAGAGTCGAACGATTGTGTTCGCAGCCGGGTCGGACTCGTTTCGAACAGTACGGCGAACTCACTCCAGGCGTAGGGAAAAGACTAGTGAATTACCCACACGTTGTCGCCACAACCTGATATGCTCGACGCTGCGTGCCCGACACTAAAAACGTTCGGAGCTGAGAGCGCACAGAGACGTCCGAGACTGAATGACCATGCATGTCAACGCAACTTTAACGATTGCGACTCGCTAGAACACGAACTCTAGAAGTCAGTATGTGCGCTTAATTACCCAAAGCTCCAAGTCGAGCAGTTCGCGCGCTCGCGACACGGGTGTCAAACCATATTCCATCAATTATTCGGAATAGACTTCAAAAGTATGCGAACGGCTGACCACACCTAAGCGACCCCTAAACGCCTCTCCTAGTACCTAGGAGTGTTGGTGTCACGCGTCCCGAGTCCGCAGCCTAGCATTTCGGTCACGTGCGTGCATAGTGTGCGCGCGCGCGCGTAACCGTAATCAATCGCGCCGCAGACTAGTGGCAAATCCAGCGATCCAAGCAGCTTGGATCTAGATAACCGAACACAGCCTAATATTACGTGGTAAGACAATTGAGAGCCTACACCCTAATTACGGTACGTGTTGCAGAGTTTTCTACCCTCGGGTTGATGTCTCGAACCACCAAACTGAGACTTCTACAAGTTGCAGCGCGCGAAGACGCCAGACAATCTGACAAGCTAAAGTCCAACCCGGTGGGTCGGAATCGTTTCGAGCATCAGGGCGACGGCATTAGGAGCGAAATGGAATGAGTAGAGATTCACTCATACGTCGTCGCCACAATCTGCTACTCTCGACTTTGCGCACGATTCTACAGATACGATTTGGGCTGACAATGCGGGCAGACCTCGAACGTGAACACACATCAAAGCAAGTCCAACGACCGCGGGTTCTTGGCGCTCAATCTAAAGATGCACGCGCTGCTAAAAGCTCCAAGCTTCAACTCCCGCGGTTTCTGTGCGCGCGCGAAGGTTTCGGACGATGACATGTATTCGCAACGGTCCAAGTCTTCAGAATTCTGAGTGGCTTCGCGCACCTTATCGACGCATCGCCTAGCAGCTTGGAGCGATGCCATCACGCGCAGAATCCGCAGCCCAAAGTTCATACGCATGGCGTGCGTGCTCCGCGCGCAGGGATCATAAACTGCGGGGTTAACTAGTGCGAAATCCATCAGTCCAAGGCCTGATATGCATCATAGACCACATCTGAACGAGTATATCGATAACCAACGGATGTATTGCACGCTCCAAAGTCGGCCAAAGCCTGGTCGTCTTGAACTGAGTCCACTACGTTTGTGGCACGCGAACCGACACGCAACAACGTATGCTTATTGTGAGTGCTGCTATCCCTCGAGTGTTTTATTCAAACCATCGACACCTAAGGTCTCATCTATGCTCGATATGCTCCCACATGTGCTAGCAGCCACAACTGATGAATCACTGAGACCTACTTAGCTGTGCATCTGCGCGCCGTCTCGTTGCCTTTATTCTTCGCGCAGTGGTGGACCATTTTTTATAACGATAGATAGAGGCGGTCGTCGCTCCGACGAGTGGTCTCGTGTGTTCGAAACAGTGTGGCGCAGTCGTGCGAGGGTGGGCCGCGACGGTTTCTTCTGCGCGTCTTCAAGGGTTTGTGCGGTCTTGATCGATGTGGAGTGAACTCATTCGCGATGAAATCGTCGCGTTAAGTTAGACATCGGCGAGCCAGACAGGCGGACAATTTTGGACTCGAGAGCGAGAACGAGTTCTTCGGGACATTCAGCACGACGAACCACGCTGTTAACAAGCACCAGCACGTCAAATTTCATTCTGCTCTTTCACCAGCGAGGGACGGGCGCTTAAGCTCCTTCAATCGAGTCGACGATCCCTGCGGCTACGATGGAGAAGAGGCAGTCGCCTGCGCGCGCGCTCATGCTTCCAAAAAGTTACAGACGCGACGACAGTCGCTTCTAACTGTCTCGGTCGGCGCAGCAATAGACACAAGAGGAGTCCTACCTTTTGGCATGAAGGCCGAATGTTCAAGCGTGGCTTTTTTTTGCTGTGCGCGCCCTTTGCGCAACCAGATTCGCATCGGGGCGTTATGAGCCAGGACAGGCCCGCCGCAGGGCTTGACGGTGGCCCCGCCCATAGCGAAGGCCTCGGGGACTGTGGAGACCTGATTCGTGACCACGACGGCGCAGTCGAACTCGTCGGCGAGCTGTTTGAGCCAACGGAGGTGACTGTTTAGGGCTTGCTGTCGTGCCGCGAGCTCTCCGCGGCCAGCATATTCGGCGCGCAGGTGGGTCATGAGATTGTCTACGATGATGAGACGAAACTCGCCACTCGGTGGGTCTGCAAGCACGCGAGTCGCCGCGGTGGCGATTTCGCATTGATGATCGAAGCTGGTGGCTTTGATCACGACGATATTCCCCAGAATTTGCTGTGGGTCTGCGCGGTGGCACTCTCAGACGAAACAGCATGTCACGGCGATCCTCACCGAAACCGACGGCCTCCGCAATCTGCTGGATTCGGTCTGGACGGAACGTCTGATCTGTGTCGATGTACAGCGCGCAGCCCTCCGCGCCGCCTTGGTCTCGAGCGAACTGAGTCCGCACGCACAGCGCGTGACAGAGCTGGGTCTTGCCAGTTGCGCTGTCGCCGTACAGCTCGGTGATAGTCTTCGTCTCAACGCCGCCACCTGTAACAGCTCGTTGGATTTTGACACGTCCAGCCTCGCGTCCAATCTCACCGATGAGTGCGTCGAGGGCGGCGCTCCCGGTCGTGATCTTGGTCTTCATCGACCGCACGAGGTCCAGACCCGAGGCGAAGACGACGCCGGACTTGCCGTCGACTAGTTTGGCTTTCTTGCGCAAGAAGTCGGCGCGCTCGGTCGAAAGCCCTGGCACCTCGATCAGTTCTCTCATCGACGCGCTTGCGACGAGCCCGACCGTCGTCAGTCCGCGCTGCGCGCTCTCTGTCGGGCAAGCAGTCAGCAAGAAGACAAGAGCGCACCTTTCGCAGCTTGGAAATCTCTCCTGCGTGTGCACCGTGGGCGGCGAGGTCCTCGACGTGCAGGAACGTGACGGGCGTGTCGATGTCGTCCTCGTCTTCGAGCACGTCTTCTTCGTTGACCAAGTGGTTGCTGGCATCAGCTTGCTGAACTGGTTCGGCGCGTGCGAGCGCAGTCTCCGTCTCAGACAGGGTTCCGGCGTTGACGTCCATCGTCGTTGATTAATGAGCAACCAGCTTTATTACAGTTGTGATGTTTGGCCGTTGATGTCGCCTTGGTAGTACCAATTCTGGGAGTTACGAATTGTAACGTCTAACTGCGTACATCCACGTAATTTTGTGGATGTATTTTTCCACGCCGGATGGTGATAATATTGGGTGATCCTGCTTGACAACAGTAGTAGAACATCACGTGTCTGGTACACATTGGACTGAAGCCAATGATCGTTCGGCGACGACGACGACGTGACCTCACGGCGCCCTCCACCACCGTGAATGAAGTTCGACTAGCTTCGCTCCAGTCGAACAACAAGGAGCTTGCCGCAGAAGTCGCGCGTCTCAAGTTAGAAAGAATCCGATACGAACGCCAGATTTCTGCCCTGACAAGAGAGCTTCTCAAGGTGCGCACAACTAGCGAGCGCTCGAACAAGACAATCCAATCCGAATCTATCAGCGCTTCCGAAAGAGCCAGCTCTTTCAACGAGCATCCGACGCATCCACTATCCGCCGCAGCCCTTCATAGACCAGCCAGAAGCACGCGCGTCGTGTCGTACGCGGAGCCGTCGCTCAAAGTCAAGATGAGGCAACCCTGACGTGGCGTTCGGGAATCGTGGCGCGCCCGTTCACACCCTCGAGGAAGCTGGACCGAAGGCCTTGCGACCGTCGTTCGAGCTGAGAGAGTTATCGGAAAGTACTACTAAGGCGCCCTTCTGACACCGTCTTATTAGCTTCGACCAAGAGGTGGCTAGCCGAGTAAAATAATCAGCTACCCTTCTGCGGGATGCCGGAGGTCGTCGAGGCATCGAGAACAGGTCTACAGGACAATCAAAAAGGCGGGAATGGCGGAGGTGTAAGGTCGTCAAATATTCCACCGGCAGCAATCCGACGGACAATCTCGCGTACCTTGTTGGGCGAGTGACCGCGCGGTCTGTTCGAGTCTCGCGTTCAATCCCGCGCATGGTCATTTCGGCTCGTTGGGGCCGGTATTCTTTTTAGCCTGACCCAGAGGCGCGGTGAGCTTGCGTTTTGACTTGCCTGATTTGGCACTCTTAGTGACGTTCTTGGCCTCGCGTTCGCTTTGCTTGCATTGTTGATCTTCTCGAATGAAGCACGCACCGCGGATGTCATTATCTTGCGCACGTGACGATCCAGCTCCGTCTCCAAGCTTCCCGTAGTCTTCGAACGACGTAGGGTCGAAGTTCATGCTCCGTAGCAGCCGACGCGCGCGTGCACCACTCGCTTTGCTCATTCCGAAGCTAATTTAGTCAAAACATTGTGTAAATCCATCAGTTCGGAACACAAGGCGGGCGCGCAACTTGCGAGTGATAGTCGGGCTCTTGAAACGCCGCACCTCTAATCCGCGCACGTATTTCTACTCGGCTCCTGACACCCACAGGCCACCAATCCATGCGCCACTCGCGGGAATGACTCGATTCGAATGATGTCTGAGCGCGCCTCTGCATGAAGCCGCAACGTGCTCCACCGAACAACTGTCAATTGACATTTATGTAAGTTAGAAACGAACGGTGGCCCTCTTTGACGTCGACTCGACGACTCATCCGCGCTGTTGACACTCTATGGCTCGTCGCCAAACGTTCAAAGCCATGCGCGTTGCCATGGAGGGGTGTTTGCGAGTTGTGTCAGAAGCCTTGCTTGCTGCAGGGAAGTTGATTCTGCGCAAGAGACTCTCGCGTCACAACGTCGCGTCACTCATCGTCAAAGCTCGTGTGAGTATAGGATCGAAGATTGTAGAATGTGTACAGAGGGATGTCGGAAAAAGTTCGTCTGCTGTGAGTGCTGGGGGTCGCTTAGAATTAAAGTTTTGACCGGCCATCTCGAACCAGCTGATTCCAGCAAGACTGGTAGCGACTCGCTATCTAGAATATAGTTCCGATGACTTGATATTTCATCTCTACAGGCAAAGCTCAATGCAGTTCACCAATCTATTGTAAAGTACAATCCTCGGTGCCACCGAAGAATCTCGAGGGCAAACAAAATCCTAATCCGAACATCGAGAGCTGGGTAGCGCAGCGAGTGCCAAACGTCCAAGTTTGACGTGCAACTCCGAGCCAGGCAACTGCTGGATTACCCCTGCGAAGTGTCGCCGCACCCTATACGCACCAGATCGCTCGAGCCATTTAAGTATAACCGAAGAGCTCGCAGTCGACCGTAAACCGCGAAGAATCGTTATGAAACGGAGGGTGCGTGCTCAAAATAGGTTGATTGCGACTGTGGGGGACGTATATGAGTTCAGCGTTCGAGCCGAGATTTCGTCTTCGGATCACGCGCAAAGCACCCCTGCTAGCCAGTCCCGTGGTGTACGATGTCGTGCAACAAAGCATGACATTGGCTGCAAGCCTCGGTTCGAAAAATTATTCTTGCTAAAGTTCGAGCGCTTAAAGCTACGGGACAGATCACGCAGGGCATGGATATGGTTGGGAGTAAACTCAAAGGTTAGCGAACGTGCGCTGATCAAAGCAGCTTAGACTGGCGGGGGTGAGAGCGTCGAGCGGAAATGAGAGTGGGGTGAGTGGGTTTAAGGGAGACGGCAAGGCGTTGGCCAAACCGTCCGGGCGCCGCCAGGGACCCGGCGGCCGAGAGACGTAGGCCGTTGGCGTTTCTGTAAGGAGAGACGCCGGTAGAGGCGCGTTGTCTGAGCCGCCAGATGTGGTTGGGGAGTGTCGGGGCAGGAGGGCAGATTAGTTTACAAGAGACGCACCACTCGAAGGGATTGAATGAGAACCCAGTGTCACCGATAGAGGGTCAGCAGAGGCCGGGTTGTGTGAAGGAGACGGGCTCTCGACACATGGTGTAGCGCTTGTACGTCGTGACTCGTGAATCCTGCGAACTCACGACATGGTAATAGGCGTCTTGTGTGTCGGTATACGAGCACTCGAAGCGCTTTGAACATGGCGGTGACGACAGTTTGCCAGCCAAGTCGCGGGGCCTTTTTCTCGACGAGCTTGATTCCGACACCTGCCCGTAGACCTCTAGGGTGTCCGGGCCTGCTGAGACGTGCGTTTTTTCGTCGTCCTCGTCATCGTCCTTCCCGTTCTTGTTGTCGTCGGCACCTGTGCCGTCACCCCAATTGCACGTCTTATTGTCTCTAGGCCAATAGCTCGCGAGTGGTGTGTCTTTCGAGGAAGAGCTCGGTTGACCATCGCGTAATGAGTCCGACAGGCTTATTTGAGGTCCCTTGTACACTAACTTGCAGCTGTGGCGGGGGCCGTGCAACCCTTCTCCTCCGACAGCGACTGACGCCGCGGGGCCCGAATTGGCGAAGTCAAATGCATCGGAGGCGCACGTGCGAAAGCAGGGCGGGTTGTAACCAGGCGGTGTGATACTTGTGTACGAGAGTTTCATCGTAACGAGGCGCTCTTCGTCGGTTGGTAGTGGCAGACCGCTCGTCAGCAAGGTCAGATCAAGCCATATTTGTCGAAGTTGTTTGAACACGGGCGCGCAGTCCAGGAGTACTTCTCGTCCAGTGACGCGTGGTCCGCTCATCGACACTTGGATCTTTTCGCTGCACGGGTATGCAAGGCGAAAAGTATACTGCTCTTGAGAGCACTCTTGGTCGTCCGCAATGATGAACGTGGCAGATTTGAGGTACCTCATTGCAATGGCCGTCCGGAGCCCAGAACAAATCCACGATTGGATCACTCGGGCATTCGCACCAGCTTGCCCGCCTGCGTTGAGTTCAAGACACGGACACGCGTGGCCACCTCCAAGGTCCATTGTTTCGAAGCACTCCTCGGGAATGATCTTGCGCAGGTAAAGAATCGTGTAGACGGTAAGCTCGATGAACTTGGTCACAATATCAACCGACTGCGCCTCGCTCGCCATTGTGCACCGCTCGGGTCTCGATTCGCCACGCGACGCTCGAAGCATCTCCTCGGCCATGTCGCTCGTCGGCACTGCACCGTATGCTCGACCGAGTGCGTACGAAGAATCTTTCGTGCGTGCTACCACGCGCTAGTGTGTTCTGCTGTAGTACAGAACAGTGTAACGACTCGGTTCTCGATCACCCGCAGCCAAATGTGGCGCAGATAGCACGCTCGCGATGCTTTTTAGGCGCACATGGTTGATGAAGGGCTACTTCTTTAATTTGATTGTAATTGAGTTGTGTAGCCTGCTGTAGCTCGTCGGCACGCTGGCACAAACTATCACAGTTCCTACAGCCAAGTTGAGTGCGGATAATCGCGGGGCGGTCCAAGGAGTCATAGATCGGGAGATGGAAGGAAAAAAAACCTTTCGCTTTACCATGAACGAGCCGCTGGATCAAGCGCCTGGGTGACGCCCCACGGCGGGGGGGCAGTATTCACGATGGTATGGACGTCGACTACATTGTATTCGGAACGGTCGCGCTCGGCCGAGGCGAGCGCGAGCATACAATGCGCGAAATTAGGAATTGGTCGTCCCTACAGATCCTTAGCCCCAGTTCGCTCCCGTAGTTAGTGTGTAGCAGAAACACGCTTCTCGAGACATCGACGACGTGATCGGACCCCACAAGCGCTGAAACGCTGGGCGAATGACCACACGCACCAAAGAAGCTCCGACGGCTGCGCACCGCAGGAGCGCAGTCTTTAGAAGTGCGTGCGCGTCGATCACTCCCTCTAGCTCCAATTTTCCACAGTTCAACCTCGCGAGATGAACATGTGTGCTGCAAATTTGAGTCGATCACGCTTACCAGTCTGCAGGCATCTGACGAGTTGAACTCACAGTAACAACTCCTAAACACCAGGCCTGGTAGCTTAGATTGATGGTGTCACGTGGAAGAAGTCCTCGGCGCAGAAGTTCCGACTCCTAGAACGTGCCGGTTGTTTGCGGGGCCGTCTGCGACGAGGTCGCACTAGTGGCAAGTCCAGCGATCCGACGTTGGATTTGAATGAACGAACCGTGTAAACCAGTATCTTAATAGCCCACAGATAGAATGCACACTGTCGAAGTTCTACGCTCGGCTGACCTCTCGCATCGTGACCGTAACCACTCGCGAAAGAACACTTTACCAGTTGATCGGGCGCACGAGCCCCGAGACATGTAAACAGCTCGACACATCGAACCAACTCCGAAACGCACCGCCAAGTAGTTGGGGTTGATGGTGTCACAAATACGGAGTCCTCGGTCCAGAAGATCTGACTCCTGGAGTCTGCGCGCGCGCGTGCGTACAACCGTTCAGACCCGTCCTTGGATGCGGTGGACTCAAAAAGGCAAATCCAGCGAAGACCTGGGGCCCGAATGATTGCGAACGCCAGCTCGGGGCTTACAGCTGTGCATCGCAACATCACACGCTGTAGACTAGTGCGCGCGCCGTTTAGGACCTCGAGCTCCAACTTCCGCGGCTTGCGCGTGGATAATAACGCTTAGAGTCAATAGCGCGGAATTCCTCGGTTCCATGTCAAGGGCTGAGCACATGGTAAGCGAGCCCCGCATGAATGCATCTCAGTAGTAGCTTGGAGTGTTGCTGTCACGTCTCGGGAGTCCACAGCATAGAACTTTGGTCACGTGGAGTCCGCGCGCGCAGCCATCCTGCGGCAGAAATCATCAATGGAGCCCGGATTAGTATCAAACCCAGCGATCCAAGGTTGGATCTGCATGGCCGAACTCATCTAAAGGAGTGAAAGGATAAGTTATAGATAGGCTCTCCGCTGTAGAGGCGAATGCGCACGGACCGACGTCTCTCACTGAGACCACTACAGTTTTCGCACAAACACACTTGCGAACAAACATTCGACAAACCGACACGCAGAGTCGAACGATTGTGTTCGCAGCCGGGTCGGACTCGTTCGAACAGTACGGCGAACTCACTCGAGGCGTAGGGAAAAGACTAGTGAATTACCCACACGTTGTCGCCACAACCCGATATGCTCGACGCTGCGCGCCCGACACTAAAAACGTTCGGAGCTGAGAGCGCACAGAGACGTCCGAGACTGAATGACCATGCATGTCAACGCAACTTTAACGATTGCGACTCGCTAGAACACGAACTCTAGAAGTCAGTATGTGCGCTTAATTACCCAAAGCTCCAAGTCGAACAGTTCGCGCGCTCGCGACACGGGTGTCAAACCATATTCCATCAATTATTCGGAATAGACTTCAAAAATATGTGAACGGCTGACCACACCTAAGCGACCCCTAAACGCCTCTCCTAGTACCTAGGAGTGTTGGTGTCACGCGTCCCGAGTCCGCAGCCTAGCATTTCGGTCACGTGCGTGCATAGTGTGCGCGCGCGCGCGCGTAACCGTAATCAATCGCGCCGCAGACTAGTGGCAAATCCAGCGATCCAAGCAGCTTGGATCTAGATAACCGAACACAGCCTAATATTGCGTGGTAAGACAATTGAGAGCCTACACCCTAATTACGGTACGTGTTGCGGAGTTTTCTACCCTCGGGTTGATGTCTCGAACCGACAAACTGAGACTTCTACAAGTTGCAGCGCGCGAAGACGCCAGACAATCTGACAAGCTAAAGTCCAACCCGGTGGGTCGGAATCGTTTCGAGCATCAGGGCGACGGCATTAGGAGCGAAATGGAATGAGTAGAGATTCACTCATACGTCGTCGCCACAATCTGCTACTCTCGACTTTGCGCACGATTCTACAGATATGATTTGGGCTGACAACGCGGGCAGACCTCGAACGTGAACACACATCAAAGCAAGTCCAACGACCGCGAGTTCTTGGCGCTTAATCTAAAGATGCGCGCGCTGTTAAAAGCTCCAAGCTTCAACTCCCGCGGTTTCTGTGGGATATCCTGTCCTTGGCAAGGATCGCGCAGAAGTGTTGAGATGCCTTGAAAAGCTGAGCAATTCCTAGCAAATCCGGAGCTTTGTCTAATAGCTGGTGTGGCGTTTCGTGAGCCAAGTCCGCAGCCCATAATTTTTGGCTCCTGTGCACATTTACGATCCGTGTAATTGTGTCCGTGTCGTGTCGCTTCAAACCATTTTGGCGGCTCCAACACCGTTTCGTAGAGCAACCCATGCACGGAATGTAGGTGCGGATGGCCATCGATAGCCGAGGCTAGGTGCAGTGCAATGCAATTCATTTGTTCACAGGTGAGGATGACGGGGTTTACGTTTCAACATTCATCCACTTGGAGTCACATGCCTGTTGGGGCGTGGGGACTTGGCGCGTGCTATCGAAGCATTCCTGTTCATGACGTGTTCCCAACGAGCTTAAGACACCGAACAAACGAGCTGCTTTGGCGCGTAGCTTCTTTAAGGGTCTGCGGTCACTTCCAGGCAGATGCATTTAGGGCGTGCAAGCATATAGATGCATGAACTAATTGGGCACGAGGTGCGGGAAAGCTTTGGCAATCTGAGAAACCGAGGAGAATGTAATCGACGGGATGCCCGGACTCCAAAATGTGACTTGGTTTCCCTGGGTCTGCACTCTCCAACCGCTTGCCACGAGCTTCTTGGTAAAATGCTCGCGTCCTGACTTTGACTTGATCGAGTTTCCGCGTTGCTTTCTCCCGCGCACAGGAATTGGGAGTTCAGGGCCAAGAAGAGCTGGTCTCGCAGGGCCCAGGATGCGAATGCCACGAACTTTTGGCACAATTCTAGGAAATGGTTTCGCCGACACGGATCCCACCCGTTGTAGGATGGGGCGGGCGGGCAAAGCCTCGACGCGAGCCTCGAACCTCTCGCGTTCGGTGGTATCGAGCGACAACCAGGCAGCTTTGGCATCCTCAATGCTGAGTTGACCTTGAAACTCTCTGCGCCATAGCTCCGCCGGGCGGCTCATTAGTGTCGAAGACTCGTCACCTGCAATGCTCTTTGCCGATGGTTGTGAATTGGGAACGTCCTCTCGCTTCAGCAAAGGGCTCGAGTTAGCGGCACTGTTCTGCGGGAGCGCGGTGGGTCTCTGCTCGACAGTCTTTTCGCAACATGCAGTAGTATGCAACCGGGAGGACGTAGTCTCACGACATTGTTCCACCGGGCCTTCCGGCCCTTCCGGGAGATCATCGAGTTCCTCTGCAGCACTTAGCACGCTCGAAGCATCACCCAAGCTGACCTCGTCTTCCGCATTGCTGTCTGGGGCCATAAATCTCTCTGGAGCGTTCCGTAATCCGCGGCAATATCGTTCGGTTGGAGCAATTCGGTATGCTGTGGTTCGAACACAAACAAACACTCCACTCTTGCTTCAAGTTGAATTCATAAGCAAGTTGATTCTCTGACAGTCACGTGTTGGTCGCAGAGGGTAGCTTGTGACTTAGGCAGCGCTCGACAATCCCATAGGATCCTTTCAGTTGACAATCCCCCAGAATCCTTACAGTTTAAGGTCAGTCTGCATGATGCAACACACTATCTTCTCTAATCTTTTTGACTAACAACACTTGTCTTGTCTTGCATGGCCGTTTTTGAAAACTCACTCGTTACTCAGCCAACCTCATCGGCCTACCAAGCACTCCTCAACAACGTGGAGCGAACCTCGAATTCATAAGGTACCGATTTAATTATTGTGCAACACTTCGCTCTTGAGCGCGCAGCATTCAGGCGGTAAGCGTTTGTTGGTTGTACTGTTGCACCCTTCCTAACAAAAAAATCGCACAGTTGCAAGCAGCATGAGGCTGAGCGTTTTTTGGGCTCAATACTCAACACTTCAACTTCGGCTCACAGCGAAAGGCGTCTCCAATAATTATTATTGACGAGCTCCAAATATTCGAGGCTTGCCTGGAAATGCATCTGCGCGAGCTTCAGGCATCCGAATACGCAGATACTGCATCCGATGTCGGCTCATACGTCTCGGACTTGGAGTTTCTAAAACTCACTCGGCAACCACAAGATTCACGATGACTGCTTTATTATGCGCGCTCAAACTCGAGAGTACTAGGTTGTGGCGACGGCCCGCGAGTGAATCTCTTGTCCTCTTGCAATCCTTCGAGAGTGTTTGCTCAGTTGCTCGAAATGACGCCGACTTAGCCCCGAACACCTCGTTCGATTTTTAAGTGTCGGATGGTCGGACGTTCGTAAGTCACGTGTAGACTGTAGTGGTCTCAGTTCGAGGCGTCACCCCAGGAGTAGGCGACTCCCCAGCGTACAATCCATCCCTCTGAAATCGGTTTTCTCGTCCAGTTGAGTTTGGTCATTCGATCCAACCTTGGGCAGCCACGATTTTGGTACGATCGCGCAGGTGCTACGATTGCGCAGGTTGGTAGCCGACCGCGGCGGGAGCGCATCACAGAGGTCCGAATTTCAAGAGCGTGGACTCCGTCGGCGTGGCAGCTTTTAGGCGATTTGTTTAGAGTGCAATACATTGCTGGTCGGCTCGTCGGATATCTAAAGACTCAAAACCTATAGACCGGAGATCGAAGGATCGAAGTACGACCCGAGTGGGTGGTTTTAGCAGCCCTGCGGGCGGATCTCAGTCCGACAGCCTATGCAGGACGTCATCCCAGGAAATTGCCTGATTTTGAACGAAAATAGGTGCTGCAATCCTAGGGTGAAGAATAAATTGCCATGGGCGAATCGAACCGACCCTTACGACCAAGCGAAAGATCCAGGCACCACGCACGACTTCACACAACCCCCCAAACCACTGAACGCCCTGCGTGGTCAAGTTTGCACTACCCCCCCCCACCTCCTGCAGTCTATCTTTAAAACCAAAGGTTGTGACTGACTCTAGGCCAGCCCGGTGCATAGAGCGTAGGCTAATCCCACGCCGTGGCGCTGGGATTAGCACCCGAAAGGTGGTACCAACAGAAAACCTATGACGGGCTTTGTCATCACCGCCCTCAGCCATGTCGCCGCCTCGGGCAGCCCCACCCAGGCCGCCCGCGTCCAGCAGGACGTCACACTTCGTCGCAAATACGTCCGGCGGCAGCATGCGTGTGACCTGCGGGTGGGGCCCGCCCTCTCTTTGCCTGCTAGGCGATGACCCCGCCTTTGAGGCATCCCTCAGGTCTTCACACACCCCCCGAAACCCCTGAACGGGAAATCTTCGTGATATCTTCGCCTTTCCGGCATCTCTCACGTCCCCACACAACCCTTTTACACAACCCTCCCAGGAACCCACACGCCCCCCCCCCACCAACACAACCCTCCAAAACCACTGCTAGCATCCCCCCTCTTAGCAGTCGACCTGTAAAAACCCTCCCAAACCACTCCTAGCAGTCGACCTTTTAAAAGCCTATGACGGGACATTCGTTTTACTTTGGATCAAGGCCACAAAATCGAACCGCGTTTTCGGTACGGGTCGGGAGGGCAAGGGTCGGGTAACTCCCTGTCTGAAGGAAGCAGCTCGAAATGCCCACGCCATCGCGGAGGTCATAGGAAAAAAGCCTGCTTCGTTTACCAGCCTGATTTCTGTGGCGAGAGATTTTCGTAAGTTTGAATATGGGCAGGTGACGTCACATAAGTCTATAATATAGGGCCAATTTGGGCAGAACCTTCTAAAATTCAAATACAAAAACATACTGAAGTATAAGTTCGCCACAGCCGGGCTTTCTAACATATTCAGGCCTGTGTACAACCTCAACTTTAGACCGTAAATCTCTGCTATAGTGCGAACACGTGGCATCATACGCTGCTCAAGCCTTAGCTACCTTTTAGCGATCTCTCGGCGTCGCACGAGCCTGTTCTGTCGACAGGGACAGCTCGCGTTCCTTCGCGGGCGGAAAGTATCCGAGGAGCGGCTTCGGACATCGGAAGGACTGTGCTGAGTTTCTGGCGCGTGCAATATCGAGAGAGCCTACTGCAGCCATGAAGTAGGCATCCGCTCTGCTCGGAGTGCTGACAAGGGGCACGGTGTCAATGGCGATGCCGAAACCAATGTGGTGGCAGGGCGAGTGGGCGGATCCAGAGCTGATGACGACCATTAAAGGGTACATGTATTCTGCACAAAGTCTGTCCGCACGTTGCGTTTTGTCGGTGCGAACAAGATGGCGCTGGAGGAACTGTACGCCACGATCGATTTAGATCATGGTCGCCAAGTGGTGAATCGACCTCGGCGTGGAGCTCGTCCATCGCTTCGCGGCGACGAGCGACTTCGAAGGCGTTCACGATACGATATCGGTAAGGAAGACCGACGCTGGATCACTCGGAATGTTGTGGCGGACGTGGTCACCATACCGCAGCCCTGGCCTCTCTTCCTAGCCGCCCGACGCGGCCGGCCAGCGCCCGTCCACGACTGTAAGCTGTCGCTTGCGCGGAAGCCGCAGCTGGGCTTCGATCGCTACTTCTGCCAATTCGTGAGCTGGACTGGTGTCGACGACGGCTCGAACCATACCGACCCCGACGTGATCGTGGCTGACCGCGACTAAAACTGGGGCGCGTTGCCGGTCGCAGGATGAATGTCACAGCGCGAGTATCTACCCGGGAATTCTTTTGCCATTGACGACCTGCGCATGCGGGGCCAGCCTGCTCTTGCCCGCATTGTCGGTCGCAGAACTTCTCGCCGTGCAACTTCAAGCGGTGGGTCTGCGGCGCCCGCCACGACGGTCACGGCTGGGCCAAGAAGACGGGCATTCTGAAGCTGCGCGAGGATGCCGCCGCCACTCGCACTAGAAAGGCCGCTCAGCGCCGCATCATCGTCGAGGGCTTTTGCGAGAAGCAGTCTCGTTTCGCAGAGCTCGCTCCCGACATCACAGTCGGGGACATCGTCGCGCTCGGTGTGAGCGAGAGCGAGCGCGAGGATCAGGGCGTTGACTTCTTTTTGGGCAAAGTCGAGGTGGCACCGATCGCCGCTGAAATAAAATTCGCGTCGGCTCGAGCAGGGACAGCAGGAACGTCGCGAAGGACGAGTACTACCTCGAGGTTCGATGATAGGAGGAGATCCAGGGCACCAGAAGCCTCTTCCGGGACTTCAAATACTCGGACACGCAGCTCCTTGAGATGGCCACCCCCCTTCCAGATGGACGCACTGGCAACCTCCGGCTTAAAATGCGACGCCGAGCGGACGTTGCAGCAAAGCCCGAGCGCGAGAGCAGCGCTATCGACAACATCAGAATTACATGGCCCTCCTGATGGACCAGAACCTCAGCGAATTTGTGGACCGTGTCGCCCCTGGCGCGTCCGCCTGAACACCACGTCGCCCTTGGTTCATCGGTCTGATTTTCTACCCCGCGTGCTCGCCCGCCGCGCGCGTCCGGGCCGGGCCACACTTCCCCACCATGTACACTGCGGTACAAACCGCGGGACGCGCGTTTGTCTCGCCGGACGTCTAGACCCACAAGGGCGGGCCTTCATATCCTTTCGCATGTCGCCGCCAAAGTCTTCGAGAAGAAATCGCAAACGTCCGGGTTTGGGTTGTTTGGAAGGGTAGCGAGGTCTCAAAACCCACTTCGGAGTCCAGGTCCTGTCGGAGAGTGAGGCAAAAAAATTAAAAGCCAAACAGGGTGAACACCTTCCACAAAGGAAGGTGCGTATGTGGGTTTGTTAAGATGTACTCGTCGTCGGTCGGTCGACAGGAAGGGTTTTGTCGCGGTAGCCATCGCGGGCTTCTTCGCGAGTCAATCGTACTGCTGTCGTAGGCGCATCTCCTCTTCGGATCGCCAGACTCGGAAGTCCTCACCGATACCTGATTGGCCCGCGAGTCGTTGCTGCTTGACGCGGTCCTTGGCCGCGCTCGGCTTGTCGGCCGCTTCTCGTTTCTTCGCCTTTGGCTCGTTGGCCTCAGCACCATGTTGTCTGCGGAAGAAAAAGCTCAAGCAGACAAGCTGATCGACACACGCACCTCTGTTGACGCATGCCGATGCCGTAGCTGCGCGGAACCTCAAACCACGCGATCGGAGCGTTTCGAAAGCCTACCCGCTCGCGTCGTCGACAAAGTTGAAGTTGCGCTTGCCCTGCCAGCCCTTGGCCGGGTCGTAGAACTCGTACATGTCGTCGCCGTAGTCCGAAGCGTCGGGGTCGTCGCGAGCCTCGACCTCGACCGGTGCCTCGACCGCTCTTTCTGCGCGGACAGCGAGTTCCCGGGGCTTGATCGCCCAGGTCGGCTTTTGTAACCAGGCTGACGCGGTGGTCGTATCGAGCAAGGTGTCGGCCGACGGCAGCGAGGATGACTTGGCCGGGGTCTTTTTTGCTGCCTCCGGCGCCACCGGTGCCGGCGCCTCGTCCTCGGAGTCCCCCAAACCGTCTGGCAAGGCCTCGACGCTCATGCTTGCCCTCCTCCACCCGATGCGCGTCGTCGCGAGCTTCCGTCAGCGCGTGTGGCACGGAAAACGGCAGCTGAGCGAGGCGCTGCAGGTCCTCGTTACCGAGGACGCGCCAAAGGCGCAGGTCCTGAAGATGGGGGCGTTGCGCGCCGTGTCGTCGGAAGGCGAATACGTTGCGTACCGACGTCGGCAGATCCCGATATATCGCGTCCTCGAGGCCGAGCTCGACGCGCAGATCGCCGAGACCGCGGAGCTCCAGGAGTTCACGTCGCTAACGGGTGCCGCGGGGCAGGTGTGGCGCGAACACGGCGACGCGCTGCGGCGAGCCGAGAAGCTCGAGAACGAAGTGAAAGAGCTCGCGGGCGGCGTCTCGTTCGCGTCGGCCTTTGATGACGACGGTCTCTCGCCCGCCGTGCGCCAGTACGTGCGCCGCATCCGCGCGGTGTCGACCCTCGACGGCGACCTCCTCCTCGGCCACATCTTTGGGCGCTACGTCTATTGCGACGTCGCCTTCGAGAGCCTCGTCGCGACGCCCTGGATGCGCGCCGTCGGCTTCTCCCCACCCCCCTTGCCCCAAACAGCGGCCGACCTCTGCGCCTCGATTGATCGCGTTTCGGCCGACCTCGCCGACGACAAGCAACTCGCGGTCTACTACGAGGCCGCTCGCTCCTTCCAACTCAACGCCAACGTCATCGCCGAACGCCGACGCCTTGCCCTCGGGGCGGTCCAGGGAGCTTGGCGCCTCGCCCTCTCCCTGCTCCGCAACCGAAGGTGATGAACCCTAGCCCTACCGCAACATCTTGCCTGCCGGCCTCATGGGTAGGTGGTGCCTGGGTCACACCCCGCGACCGCGATGTTGTGTGTTTCCTCAGTTTCCGTTGACTAACTAACTAACTTCAGACCTCTCCCGAGCATGGGAGCCAGGCCGGACCGACAGGTGCCAGTCCGGAATCACGGGCCTGTAGACGAGGAGCGCCGAAAGGTCGGTCGGCGGAGAGTGACCATCAAGCTTGTCGCCATGCGACGAGGAGACCGCGATGTGACTGACAAGCAACTCGTCGATAACCTTCCGTCTTCGCCCCCCGGCCATACCCCGTCCCACTGCGAACGTTCCGGCTGCCAACCGGCCCGCCCGGGAGGCGAATAGGTGCCAACCTACGCCGGTTTCCGTTGCCGCCTGCAAAATAAACTTGGAGGAGTCCGTCCCTTTACCGTCCGTCCGTCCGTCCGTCCGTCCGTTGGAGGGCAAATTAATTTTGCGTTTGTTTGACTGCACTATTTCAACGTCAAACCGCGAAGTCTCATGCCCTAAGGGCGACATTCTTTGCAGATCATATTTCGATCTAAAAGTTACGGGACCTCAAAAAAAAACGTAAACAGTTAAGGTCCCAAAATTTCCAAACATTTGTGCGCCGTCCACTGGTATGTCTTGCGTTATGTCTTCATACTATTGACGTGTTTGGATACGTGGACTGAGGTGGACTGAACGATGAAAATACAGTGCGGTGTTGTCTCTTCCGCCGTTTGGGCCCCGTTCCTTCGTCGTCTGACTAATTTGGCCAAGGCCTTCTCATGTTTCGCGTCGCGTCGAATTTCTTCGCAGCGCGGAAGAAACGAATCGATCCGAACAAGGAGGGTATGAGCCACGACAAGGAGGACGCCGCGACGCCGTCCGAGGGGCCCTCCGACTCTCAGGCCTGGTGTCGCGACGGACGTTCGTCGCCCGTGTTCGAAATTGGCATCTGTGAACCCGCCGCCACGGATCACTATGACGACGACTCTGCGGAGGACCCCGAAAGGGTCCCTCCCGAGATCAGCCCTGGCACGCCGTCGACGCGGAAGATGCCAACAAAGTCGTCCTTTACGAGACACGTGCTCGACGACAACGCCGGCAATTGGCGCGGCGCGGTGTCTGCGGCATTTCGTCTCATCGATCGGCGCGGGCGCGGTGGCATCACTAGCCGCGATCTCCTTTGGGCCATGAACGAGTTCGAGCTCGTCCGCAGCATTCTCCCGCAATTCTCGCGCTCGCCGCACCGCAAGGCTGCCGAGGTCAACGATTTCGTGCGGGAGATTGCGAGGTCCGGCATCGTTAACGAAGCGGCGTGGGTGGCACACTTTTGCGTCGAGTCGCCGCAAAACGAACACTTGCCCATGCCGGCGCGCTTCAACGCGACGACGCTCGAGCAGACGACGGCCTTCATCCTCGACCTCGACGGTAAAGTTGTCGTCTCAGAAGATGGCCTCTCGCTCACGATTGCCGCAGGTACCATTTACCGGCCAGGAGCGTTGATCGAGGGGGCGGCAGAATTTTACGGCGAGCTGATAAGCCGACGAATCCCCTTTGTTTTTTTATCCAACACGGGCGCCAAATCCTGGCTCGGAACACAGCTCAAGCTCGTGACTCCCCCGTACAAAATCGCCAAGGAACCCGTGCCGATGGACCGCATTATGACGGCCGCCGACGCCCAAGCTGACTACATGTGCGCCGTCGTACCACACCGCGCGCGACTTCTCGTCGTCTCGGCGGGCGACTTTTGGCGTCAGCTCCTGAGAGATCGCGACCCCGATCGGTACGCGTCGTGGGATATTCGGACGTCTCTCACGGACGAGGAGGCCATGGACTGGGCGGTCGAGGCAGGGACCAACTTTCGAGCGGCGCAACACACGGCGGCCCAGCGCCACCGCCCGATCAACGAATTCCTCGAGCCGCACGTCGTCGTCGTGTTCTTCCTCGACGGCGACGTCAAGGCTGACGAGGACGGGATCTCGGGGTGGTGCTATCAGCTGATCAAGCACTGCGCCTTCCTCCTAAGCCACGGCGCGCACCTCATCTACACGGCCGACGATCCTTTTGTACGTACGACTCGCATACCGCCCGAGCGTGATCTCGCGCGCAGAATCCATCGCTTCACGACCGATTCGTCGGGAACGTCTTCCCGCTCCCCGGTACGTACGTAAAGCGCGATCGTTCTCTCGTCTCGTTGACTGGCTCGTTCTTTAGGGCCGGGGATGTTTGCTTCGATGCTGCTCCCCATCATGCCGCCCGGTTCCGACAAAGACGGTCGTTGGGCGTGCTGTGGCAAGGGAGGCAACATCGGACACAAGTTCATGGTGGAGAAGGCGATCCGCATGCTTCGAGCCCAAGGCCACAGTGGGAAGCGGTCGTCGATCGTCCTCGTGGGGGATCGCTTTGCGACCGATATTCGCGCGGGGAACCGCGCGGGAATCAAGACGTGTCTCGTCGAGAGCGGCTGCAACCGCATCGCCGAGCGATGTTTCTTCCCGACAGATATTCCGACGTACTGGGCTCCATCTATTGGCCACTTTCTCGAGCCCGAATCCTCCTGCGAATCATTGGAGGCCTTCGAGGCGGCGCGATCCCTCGAAGAGGAACAGCGGCGCAGGCCGCGGCGATTTTTTTTCGAGAGGGAAACATCGCCGAAGCCACCGATCCGATCGCCGTCGATGGAGCGCGAGATGCACAAGCTCCAGGCCTGCGACCTGCTCCGCGCGTGGAGACTCAAGGTCGGTCGGAACGGCTTTGGCCGCACGAGCCGACTCGCGGATGTCCGCGATCTCCTCAAGCTTTACTATGTCAAAACGGTGCAGCAGCGAGAAACTGGTATTCGTCCATTCGATTTCGACGATCTCGCGCTAGCGCTGGACATCATTGGCATGCACAACATCCCACGCGATGATTTGCAAGCTCTGGTCACAGATATGCCGGCAGAGTTCGCCGCGGGGTGGAGAACGCCTCGACACAAAGTGTCGCCGCCTAACAACGCCGCCGTTGCAGACAACGCCGCCGACGAGTCCGCAGCAGCCACGATTGGCGCCTCCCAGTTTGTCTACGTCATGGAATCCTTCGTCGACGACGACGATAAACCGCCTCGAATACGATCTTCTTCCAAGAAGTTCGACGACCGCCACTCCTTCAGTCCATTTGAGGTGCTCATTTCGCAGCCCAGCGCGTCCATCAAGGAAGTGGCATCCAAAGTGCTCTCATCGGCTTCTTTGGATTGCGGCGTCTGACCACCACCACCACCACCACCACCACCACCAGTGGCTAGGCACACACCCCTTGCTCCCTCTGCTCGACCTCAGCACCGACGTGGCTGTGTGCATGTGTGACTCTTCACCGGTGGTCCTTCCTGCCGCTGGCCACGACGATGCTGGAACCACCACGAGCATCATCACAACCCACGGCCCCGCTGGTACAACGTTATCATCATCATCATCCTCCTCCTTCTCAGTGTGCATGTAGTAGTTACCCCTAGTCGTGTGTGCGTTATCATCCCGTCTATTATCTATCGCGGGAGATCGATGAGGACGCGGCCGAGTCCGGCTACGAGGCGACTGGCGCCAAAGACGGCCGAGAGGACGAGAGGAAGCGCAACCGCAGGAGACGCGAGAACGCCCAAGTTGGCGGCATAGAGTCTCGTAAGTGGACCCGCGGCGGCGGCGGACGGGTGCTTGACGTGGACGTACGAAGGGCGGCCCGGCGGCAAGCGGCGACACCTTGGTCTTCGGCGGCGCTTGAGGTCCGCGAAGAAGAGGCGGTCCTCGTCATAAGAGAGGTCGGGATATTTCAAATCAGCGGCGAGGCTGACGCGGAAGCACAAGGAGGCGATCGCCTCGTCGACGAGCTCGAGGCCGAGTTCGCAGCGGGGATCGATCGCGGCCGCGAGCTTAGCCGGCGCGTTTCCCCAGGACATCGCGACCGAGGCGTCGTCGGTCTCCCAACGCCAGGCTTCGGGAGTCGCGAGGGTCGCGTCGGCGTCGCCGGCGATGATGGGGGCCGCCTGGGCCGCGACGCGATCGTCGCCGTAAACGTCGTCGTCGTCCCACGTAGCTATCACCTCGCACCCGAGATCGGCCGCGAGCGAAAGACCGCGCGTCCGCTTGGCCCCGATTGTACGCCGCTCCACCGAGTAGTCGTACACGAGCCGCGCGGGCCGCAAGTACTCCTCGAGAGAACACCCGAGCCCTGCCTCGACGGCCCCCTTGCAGCTCGACGTACTGTCGTCCACGATGATCACGTCGATCTGCGACAAATCTCGCTGTCGTGCGATCTGCTCCACGCAACGACTCAAGTATTGGGGCCGCTCGAACGTCACGACGCAAACGGCGACGCGAACCGCGCTCGTGGCCATCAACACGAGGGAGCCCATTCCTTTAGGGTTTCGGAAGTAAACTCGAGAAGGGTCAGGGTGATGGCATATCGACCAGAAAGGATGGAGGACAAGAAGACGGAGACGCGGGCCGCTCGCAGAGGACGGTAGCGAAAGTGAGCCTAGCCGTCGAATGGCCGTTCGCAGAGGACGGCAGAATGCGGGCTTAGACGTCAGAGTGGCTCCAGGAACGCGTCGGTTGTGCAGAAGTTAGGGTCAAGGAGAAAACCACTCTCAGGGTAAAAGGGCAACCAACAGCGGAAGGGGGGCAGGTCTTTAGAGCGGGGTGAGCAAGGGGAGAGGAGAGCAGAGTGAGTGTGGGAGGACAATTAATTTAGACGGAGACGCAGATCGGTCGTCGGGGACGGCAGAGCGCGAGCCTAGCCGTCCGGGCGCCGCTAGGGACCCGGCGGCCTGGAGAGGTAGGGTCCATTGGCGTTCTTATAAATAAGCACCCTGGCGATCACGGAAATGCGCCTGCGCGCAATATCGTCGCGGAAGGTGGGCGGTGGCTGCCCCGCCCTCGACATATTGTAGGCCAGAGAGGAGGAGACGGGCACGCTCGCGGTGCGCCGTGATTGAGCGGTAGAGACGCTGTGCGTCCGAGCAGCCGAGAGTGACCCCCCTCATCGAGGCCAAAGGGTTAGGGTAAGGAGGGCGCTCAAATGGGATACAGTGATATATTAGGGCTAGTATCATTCCAATAGGTAGAAGCTTCTTGATGGCCGCCTTGAGGGAGCTATTGGATTCCTCATCAGACGAGGACTCTGCGGGTCGGAAGATGAGAACGAAGACAACGGTGGTCCTCGGCGTGGATTCTTTGCTCGGAAAGACTGCGGAGCGCAGAGCGAAGCCAAACCTCTGGGATGTGTCTCGCAGCCGGCGACCAGCAGCGGAGTCACTAAGTCTGGCGATTGCGCCCAAGGCGCCGGCGCCCAAGGCGCCGGCGCCCAAGGCCACCGTCGCCAGCTTCCGAGGCTTGCTCAACGTGAGCCGTCGGCGACCGTTACCCAAGCCGGTGCGCAAGCCGGAGAGCGACGAGGATGGCGCGAGGCTCAAGCCACGCGTCGAGCGCCGTCGCGAGTCATCCGACGATGAAGAGCGCCCACGCAAGAAGGAGAAGAAGAAGAAGAAGAAGAATCTGGTCAGGCGCGACGAGTCGTTGGATGAAGAGGAAGAGCGACATCGCAAGACGAAGAAGAAGCCCGTCGGGCGCGACGAATCGTTGGATGAAGAGGCAGAGCGCCCTCGCAAGACGAAGAAGAAGCCCGTCAGGCGCGACGAATCGTTGGATGAAGAGGCAGAGCGCCCTCGCAAGACGAAGAAGAAGCCCGTCAGGCGCGACGAATCGTCCGACGAAGACGACGCGGCGGCGCGCATGCCGGAGACAGGCGCGCGACGACTGCGCGACGCGTCGGCGTCTCCCGAGGACGAGTTCGTGGCCGTGCGCGCGAGCGTACCGGCGGCGCAGAACGTCGACGATCTCGACGCGTTCTTCGACCGAGATGTGACCGAGGAGGAGCTCAGGGGATTTCGGGAGAAACCCAAAAAGCGGCAGAGGACGGTGGGACCCAAGAAGAAGGACGAGGCAAGTCGCGCCGAGATGAAAACGGCGAAGGCGCGTCGGCCTCGCGAAGAGAGGGCGGCGAAGCCATCATCTTCGGAGGACCAAGAGGAGGATGAATCGGGGGGGGACGAATCGGAGGACGAGCAAGACCGGCCGTACCCTTCGTTCGAAGAAAGTATCTTTGACGACAAGTCGACAACGCCTCTCGAGCTCGCCGACGGCGTCGAGCTCCCCGCGAGCATCTCGCGGTACTTGCCCTCTTATCAGAGGGAGGGCGTCGCCTGGTTCTACAAGCAGTACGCGAGCCGGCAAGGCGGCATCTTGGCCGACGACATGGGTACGTTAATCGAATATCCAATCGAATCATGGTGACCTCTATGTCGCAGGCCTCGGCAAGACGCTGCAGACGGTCGCGTTCGTCGCCGCGCTGCTCGGGCTCAAGGGTTTGACGCGCACCGACCGGACCATCAGAAAGGCGCGCATGGCTCGCGCTAAGGAAATTGACCGAGCGCGCACGTCGCGGATGGCGTCGGCCGACGACCGGGAGGATGACGTCGGGACGGGACCGGCATTCGTGCTCGTTCCCGCGTCGACGCTCGACGCGTGGTGCGCCACGTTTGAGACGTGGACGCTCTGCAACGTGGCGGCCCTGCGGAGCGGAAGCGGGCAGACACCCGAGGAGCGCGACACGATCTTGCGACTCGCGCGGTTTGGGGGCTACGACGTGATTGTCTCGAGCATCGACGTCGCGCTCAGACTGGAATTCGAACAAGGACCGGCGTCGTACCTGGTGGTGATTGTTGACGAGGTCCACCAGCGGTTCAACAAACACAACAACAAGGCGTACGAGCGGATCCAGCCGCTCAAAAAGCGCTCAAAATGCATGTTCGGCCTCACGGGGACGCCGCTCCAGAACTCGGCGTTCGAGGAGTCGCACACGCTCCTGTCGCTGTGCACCGACGCGAGACTTGGCAGCAGGAAGGACTATTGCCAGAAGTACAAGCCAATCGAGAAGGTGCGCGCGCGTGGTCGGCAAGACCGCGAGACGGTGTTGGCCGGGAAAGCGAGGAGCGAAGAGTTTCAACAGCTCATCGGGACGTACTTGCTGCGGCGCACGAAAGAGGAAGTGCTCGGGAACGTGCTGACCAAGGGCAAGAACGTTCATATCGTCATCATGCACCTCAGCCCGTTGCAGCAGGAGTTGTACAAGATGGTCACCGAACAAGCGGACGTCAAGCTCTTGCGCAAGTGGGACAAGCGGTGCACGTGTGTCCAGGGCCGACGGGCGGGCGAGAAGTACAAAGATTGCTGCGGCAAGGTTGCGATCCAGCAATTCCGCGACGTCGACCTCGAGGCGTACGGCGCGATGAGCCTCGACGAGCGCCGGCGCCGCGGCTGCTTCTTCACCGCCTCCGCGCACGATGGCGCAGGCATCTTCAAGGGAAAAAACTGCAAAACGTGTCCCGCGTGTTCGTGCCTAGCGATGATGGAGAAGCTCAGAAAAATCGCTTGTCATCCCAACCTCCTCCAGCTCGACCCCGCGGACGTTGGCAACGAGGCCAAGGCTAAGACGACCCAACTCTTCGGCGACCTCGTCTTTGGGGAGGACGAGTTCAGTCGCCGCGGTCTCGTGCGGTCGAACAAGTTCGAAGACAAGAGCTCGACCGAGGAATGCAGCAAGCTTCACGCCGTCGACATGCTGCTCCACCAGTTCAAACTCGACGAGACGAAAGCGACCACCGACGGCGACGACCCCGGGCCCGCCAAAGTCCTCATATTTTCGTTTTGGACGCAGATGCTGGACGTCGTCGAAGCGTTTATTAAGAGCAAGGGCTACAGGGCTGTGCGCATCGACGGCAAGACGCCACCGAAAGATCGACAGTCGATCATGGACGACTTCAACTCGAACGACGACGTCTACATCGCGCTCCTTTCGACTGGCGCGGGCGGCACCGGCATCAACCTCCAGGCCGCCAACAAGGTCATAATCTTCGACGTCCACTGGAACCCCGTATCTGACCAGCAGTCCCAAGACCGCGCCTACCGCATCGGCCAGACGCGCCGCGTCGACGTCTACCGCCTCGTCTCGCAGGGCACGATCGAGGAGATCGCGTTCATGCGCCAGATCTACAAGCTCAAGATCATCGAAACGGGCTTCGAGGGCTCCAAGGGTGTCGAGGACGGGTTCAAGTTCTACGGAGTCAAGGGCGAGTACAACGGCGAGCTCTTTGGGAACGAGAACCTTCTGCAGTACTCGGAAGAGTCGTTCATCGCCAAACTCAAGCGCAAGGTATGTGGACGCGTTCGCCCGTATCCTGCTCACACGGTCTCGCGCGCAGCCGAAGAAAAAAAAGAAGACGAAGGAGGGTGGCTCGCTCGGCGGACTCGCTTGTGAAGACGCGAGCGAACTCATAGACAACAACAACGCCGCCGACATCTTGAAGTCGATTGGAATCGAGGCGACGAGCAACGACGACTACATGTCCAAGAAGATGGAAATCGACGAGGAAGAGCCTGGCGGGGATATCAAGGGCGACGAAGACGAGGAAGGCGCCCGGTCCCCCGCAGTTCGAAGCAAACCTTCTGTTGTTGCTGATTCCCCCGTCCGAGCGCCGACCACCGTAGATCCCAGAGCCCGGTCGAACGAAGACGACATGGATGTCGGCTTTTGAACAGCAGCCGACAAGCGGTTTCTTCTTCTTCTTCATCTTCTTCTTCTTCTTCAGAAGAAGAACACTGGCCACTAGCCTTTCGACGATGGGCAGCATATGTACATAAAAATGAGACAATCTCTTAGGGGATGAGGCCGGTCGCAGTATGCGTATGGAGCACGACCGTGGTGGCATCCCCCGCAATGCGCGGGTAGCGGGCATAGGAGAGCGGTAGACTGTCCCAATAGGCCCACTTGTCGTCGCGGCGCGCGTCGTCGGCGTCGCGTCCCGGGAAAACGACGTCCTCGAAGGGCCACGCGCTCGAGGAAAGCCATGCGCGAAGCGCGGTCTCGAGTTCGAGGTCGAGGGCGGGGTCGGCACTGGCGCGAATCCAGAGAAAGACCTCGGCGTCGGCGACGCGCGTCGGAGGGTTGACGTAACAGCAGCCGACGACTCTCGTCCGGTCGCTCTTGTCGAGAACGGTAAAGGCAAAGGCGAGGCGAAGGTCGAACTCGGCTTGGTGCCGCTCGAGGTCGACGAGGTCCTCTTCGCGCGTGATGCCAGAGTGCGGCCAGGTGTCGTCGCGTTTGAAGACGTGGCGCAGCGGACTGTACGCGGGGGTCGCGCCGTCGAGGACGGCCTCGAGGTCGGCGTCGACGTGCTCGACGCGCAGCGGGCGAAGCACGAGATTGTCGGTGACGAGTTCGGTCGGAGGATCGGCGACAAAGGGTCGCGGCGGCGTTGAGAGGACTTGATCGGGAGGCCCCGCGGCCGCCAGGACGGCGCGAAGAGAGGTCGTCGATCCCGGTACCTCCGACCAGTCGTCGAGGCCACCGACGACGAGTCGCTTTCCCTCGGCGTCGCCGCAGGCGGCTACCTCGACGATCCACCCGTGCGAGATCTTACCGGCGACAAAGCTCGCACCCTCGAGGGTGTTGGCGTGGCGCGCGTAGCCGAACCAATCGTCGACGACGACCAACAATTCGTCGTCGCCTCTTCGCGCAGCGACGCTCGCTGCCCCGCTGCTCAGCCGCGCCCACTCCTCCGTGTACGCACCCGCGTCGGGCCACGCGTGCTCGTGCCAGACGTCGTCGCTCTGAAGTTCCATCGTCCCGGCGTCTTCGGTCGGCAACGGCCGACCGGAGCCCGCGGCAGCCCACGCCGCCGCGCGGTCGGCTACTGGGGGCCACAAGTTCAAGCACGCGTGCCAGCGCACGATGCCGTCGACCACGGTCGTCACCCCTGCGAAACCCTCGCGCGAGCCCAGCGACGACGCGGCATCCGTCTTTTTCCCAGCCCATCGACCGCGCGTCGCGCGGACGTCCACAAATGCCCCAGCGGCCTGGATGTATCGCACGACCACCGACGTCTCCTTGCTCCCGGGCTCCTGTGCGCGCATCCCCGGTCGCGCGATCCACCGCCGCTCCCACACACCAACGAGTGCCGTCGGCACGATGGGCCACGCCATTACTCTTAAGGCTACAAAGAGTACGCCGGGCCGCCAACACGAAGCAGCAAGCTCGACCGCAATTCACCCCCCCCCCGCCGGAGGCGAGATGAAGATGACGGACGAGGCCGTCAATTCTTGAACGGCGAGCCGAACTTCTCGCGGCCCGAGAGCGAGGCCTTTGGCGAGGCTCGAAAGGGATAGGAGGCCCCTCCGCCGCAGATGCCCGAGGGCAGCCTGTAAGTGCCCGGTCCTGGTCTGGACTCCTCCTCGTCCTTGGCGATGAGGCTCTGTTCGTTGGTACGAACGCCCTGGGAGAACTTAACAAACCCCGAAGTTTTTTTTCTCGAGTCGACCTGCTTGGAGCACGCGGCGACGCCAACACCATATTCGCCGGGTCCCAGATCGTTGTGTACGCGCAGCAGCGGGGGCCGTTCGCCCGTGCCAAAGCCGATGCCGCCGCGGTTTTGCTTGGTGGACAGGATCTGCTTGCCGACGGAGGACGGCGCCGAGTAGGCCCCCGGGCCGGGAGCGAGGTGGGCCTTGTCGCGGGTCCTTTTGTGCCCTTTGGGAAACGAATAGGTCGGCGCGATTCTCTCGTTTGGGTTGACCTGGTGTGGCGTGTACCACCCGGGGCCGGGTTGCAGGACCGTCCCGCCGTCGATCGCGCGCATCATCGGATTCCCGAACTTCTCGCGCGACCGAAGCGAAAACTGGGGGGCCGACCGAATTTTTGAGTCGGGCACGCGTCCCAACAATGTCGTCTTGATCGAGTACGTTCCTGCCCCCGGCGTGGGTTCTGCCTCGCTCAGCCGGGCTCGCATCGACGACCCAAACTGGTACGACGGCGGCGACACCTTGGTCGCGTTGAACGCATCGATGATCGAATGATCAACTGAGATCCCCGACGCCTCGGTGCTCAGCATCATCCTCGAGACGCTGTGGACGACAGACAACGAGAGAAAGAAGAAGAAGATTCGTCAGAGTATATCCTACGACATCTTTTGCCCGTTGAGTCGCCGCTCCACCGAGGGGGTTTGAGAACGTAGACTGCACGTGACATAAAGGAGCATGGGTTGGTTCTTAGTTCTTTCAGGAGAAGCGCGTCGTCGACCCTCCGCCGCCTCCTCCTCCTCCTCCTCCTCAGAAGGGCTCGGGGAGCGTTTCCTCGTGCTCCATGAGCGCGACGCTGGCGGGGTTGGTCATGCATTTGAGTTCGAGCTTGCGCGCAGCGACCTTGCGTTTGAAGATGGTGTCGTAGATGGCGTTGCGATAGTCGTCGATCGTGTAGACCTGGTAATCGTCAAGGGCGAGTTTGATCGTGGTGGGAAAAGACGGTTCGTCGTCCGGATCGTGGAACTCGGCCATGTAGGGGTGTTTGAGAGCGTCGGGGACGGGGAAGCGCATCGCGGGGAGAAACGTCAGGCACATGCCGAGGAAGTTTATGGCCTCGGCGGAGACATCGGGGAAGACCTGAACAAAGGAGACGGGGCGAAGCGGCGGTAGCATCTCGAGGAGCGTCGGGGCGTAGGCGGAGATTTGGAGGACCTCCAGGTCGTCGTCTGGCGCGCCGAGGAGGTCGCGGATCCGGGCGATCTGGTCAATAGTCGAGACACCGGGGAATACGGGGCGGCCGAGAAACATTTCGCCGCACACACAGCCGAGACCCCAAACGTCGACGGCCTGGGTGTATTTCGTCGAGCCGAGCAGCACCTCGATCGCGCGGTACCATCTGGTCGACGCGTAGTCCGTATGCTGCGGGTTGTGAGTCTCCGTATCAAAGACACAACTTCTCGCGAGCCCAAAATCGCAGAGCCTCACGTGGCAATCCTCGTTGATCAGAACGTTGCTCGGTTTGACGTCGCGATGCACGACGCCTGCCGAGTGGACGTACTTGAGGGCCTTGAGGATCTGGTAAACGACGTACTTGATGTGGATCGGCTGAAGGATTTGCTCGCGAATGACGGCGAGGAGGTCGGTTTGCATGTGCTCGAACGTCAGGTAGACGTCCTGATTGCTGTCGCTCTTGATGACGTGCTGGAGGCCGACGATGTTGTCGTGTCCCGCGAACTTCTCTAGATACATAATTTCGCGGTACGTGCACTGCGCGTCGATCGGTCGCCGGAACACGTCGAAGCATTTCTTCAGGGCGACGACGCGTCGCGTCCGTTTCTCCACGACCTTCCACACCATTCCGTAGGCGCCCTTCCCGAGCCGGTGGCACAACTCGAGCCGTGTCAAGACCTGCTTTTCGACATGTTCCTCCGACGCATCCACCTCGGCCGACGTCGTCCTTCTGCGCGTCCTCAAGTCCATCTTCTACGACCTTGCCTCATCACCGGCCCCAGTTGAGAGGACATTTGTTGATAGGACGAGAGGAATAAGTCTGATTACTATCATTTGACACGTGGGCTACCCGTCTATGCATTGTTACATTGCAAGTTTCTTTCTGCTAACCCGTAGTAACAGCTCTTGTCACGCTCCATCCTTATAACCTTTTACCCCTTAAACCCGGGACCCTGTTGGGACGGCTAGGCGCTCTGCCGCCCCTCAAAAACGGCTGTTCTTTTCCACTCACCCCGCTCTTCTTTATATACTCGACGCTCTGATCGGCCGCTAGCTTATGTGCACCCCCTTCCGCTCCCGCTCTGCCCTTTGTGTTTACTCCCTTTGCGCTCCCGTGGGCGTTCTCCTATCGGCACCCACCACCTGGACGACTCGGCTCGCCGCATATTCCCAGAGCACCCCTTCTCCACTCGACGCGGTGGAGGGGATAGACAGACCGACAGCTGCGTCGGAATATTAATAATACAAGGGACCGCATAATAATAATAATAACAACAACCAAGCCGCGCGTGGTGGCCCCACCTACTAGGAAGAAAGCCACGAAGGGCGCGGGGTATCGGTGCTCGCAGCGGCAACGAGGCGGAGGAACGCCTTGAGCATAAAATTCGCGCGGGGCGAGGCGTCGAGAGTGGCGATAACGTCGGCGCGAGCGCATTGGAGTCGGACAAGGGTACCGATTGGGAGGGGTGTCGGCGCGAGCATAACGGTCGGGAGGAGGCACGAGGGCGAGGCTTGGAGATCGTAAATACTCGCAACCGCCTCGGAGGTCCAGTCGACGAGGAGCTCGTCTGTCTCGTTTCCTCCGGCGGCCACGGACATCGCGAGGGGGCGGACGTAGGACCAGCCCGCGTTCGCACCATCCGCAAACCTTTGGTGTTCCTCCGCGACGACCGTCCAGCGCTTGTCGTCGCTTCGAACCGAGCACGCGACGAGCGGCCTACGGTTTCGTTTAGAGAGCGCGCTTATCATCATTTTCGTACGGGTTTTCGTCCCTACGGAGAGGGATCGAGGGTTTAGCGCCCCTGCGAGAGGTGACGGGTTCGCTTGCGGAACGGTGCACCGCTGGCGGGAGGCGCGGACATTCGAATCGCATGTAGGAGGATCCCGACGGCAGGACTGCAGAGTTGTTGTTGACACGCACGTTGAATCCTCCTCCCTGGCAGCGGACAAGACCACGAGCACGGAGGAGGAGAGGATGCGCGAGCCAGGCATCGGCGGCACCAACAACAAAAAGCGCGGTGGTGACGATCATCATTGTTGACGTCACAGACGTTGTTGTCGTCAGAAGAGAAGGGTTTCGGTTTCTGGAGCATCACCAAAAAGCGAAGGTAGGTCGGCGTCGCGCCGGCGGGCGCCGTTGATGCGATGGACGGGTCGGATCCGGTGCCCGCGTGGACGATACCCTCCATGCCGGAAAGGAGCGCCGCTTTGAATGAGACGACCCCGGGGGCGGCGGTGGTCGCGCTCGAGTTGGAGCGGGCCGACGGAGGGAAGGTTGTGGTCGGGTCGCCAGCGACGTCGTCGCGGGTGCGTCCCGAGGAGTTTCGCGTGATCGCCGAGATCGGGACCGGGGCCTTCGGTCGCGTGACGCTCGTGCGTCACGGTCCGACGAGGCGCGAGTTCGCGATGAAGGCTATCTCAAAGAAAGTCCTGCGTCGTAAGAAGGTGTCGCAGCGGGAGTGGCGGCTGGAGCGGGACGTGCTCGTGCGCATCGAGCCACACCCCTACGTGGTCGAGCTCGTGTGCGCGTTCCAGACGACGGCGTACTTCTTTCTGGTGATGACCTACCTCTCGGGCGGCGAGCTGTTCTCGGTGTTGAGATCTCGCGGAACGTTTCCCGAGGACGTCGCGGGCTTTTACGCCGCCGAGGTCTCGCTCGCCCTAGAACACCTCCACGCCTCGGGCGTGATTCACCGCGATCTGAAACCAGAGAACCTATTGCTCGACGCCGACGGCCACGTCGTCGTGACCGACTTTGGTCTCGCCAAGATGTTCGAGAGCAGCGACGACGAAGTCCACCGGACCCTCTGCGGCACCGACGTCTACATGGCGCCCGAGATGGTGGCGCGCCGCGCCTACGGCAAAGCCGTCGACTTCTGGTCGCTCGGGGTCTTGATTTACGAGATGCTCACGGGAAAAACGCCCTTTCAGGCGCCCTCGACCAAAGACCTCCACCGCAAGATTTTGACCGACAAGGTCAAGTTTCCTCCCTTTGTTTCCAAGGACGCCATCTCGTGCCTGCGCGGCCTCCTCGAGCGCCAGGTTCCGAAACGCCTCGGCGCGACCAAGGCGACCATGTTCCAAGTTGGCGGCCTCGCCGCGCTCAAGCAGCACGCGTTCTTTTCTCGCATCGAGTGGCAACCCCTCGCCAGACGCGAGGCCCCGGCCCCCTTTAAGGTCCCGGCCCCGAAAGCCACGACGCTGGACGACGCGAGGAGACCCCCCATCGACGTCTTTGGTGCTCTCGACGGCCTCTCGAGCCGCGCCCTCTCGGACGCTTCTGACGACGCCTCGACCGTCCGGGACTTTGAGTATTGCCGCGAGGGCATCTTCAACGCCGCGGACGAGGCCTCCAAAGTCTTCTACGACTCGCCCACCTCCTCGCAGTGCGACGTCTCCTCGGCCTGCACCAACGACGCCTCGGGATCGAAGAAGAAGAAGGGCCCGCGCAAGCGCAAGAAAAAGCATCTAGCCGCGCCCTCCGAGCAGGACTCTTCGGAGCCCGCGACGCCCACGTCCGACGTCTCGACAGACGGATCCCCGGCCCGGGCCACGCCGCCGCCGCGCCTCGAACGTCGACTCGAGAGCATCCCGGGCTCGCCCCACGTCGGACCTCTCGAACCGCCCCCCGTCCCCGCTCTTTGCGGTCCTGCTCTAGACGACGACGACGACGACGACGACGACAACCCGCGCTCGCAACGCGACAAGCCGCCAACCCGCAGCCTCCTCCTCCTCCAGGAGGAGGTTGAGGCTGAGGTTGAGCCCCCCTGGATCGAGGTCGCCCAACAAAAGCCACACCGCCGCGTCCTCAAGCCAGTCCGGCGCTGAGAATGAGAATCGACTCCCTCGACCATCATGTGCTCGTGTTGGCTGAAGAGGGAGACGTCCCCCTCGAACTCGACGCGCACCACCTTCGACGACATTATTATTATTATTATTATTATTATTATTATTATTATTATTATTATTGATATTATTGATATTATTGCGTCTTATTATCAAAAAAAATGCGCGCGACGTGGTGGCAGACACGCAGACCATTTCCTCCCTTCTCCCTAGAACAACTATCCTTTGATGACAGCCACGGGCCTCAACTTGACAACCTTCTTGGAGATGCCCGCGTTGTGACACGTGTCGACGACCGAGTTGACGTCCTTGTAGGCCTCGGGAGCTTCCTCCATAACGAGCTTGGGCGACGCGACACGGATGGCGATGCCCTTCTGCTCGAGGGCCGACAAGACGTCCTCGTAGGCGAGGGTGCGTCTGGTCTTGTTGCGCGACGAGGCGCGGCCGGCCCCGTGGCACGTAGAGCCGAAGGTGGCCTGCATACCCTTGTCGGTGCCGGCGAGGATGTAGGAGTTTGTGCCCATGGTACCACCAACGAGGACCGGCTGGCCGGTGAACTGGTAGTCGACGGGGATGAGGGGGTGGTGGGGCGGGAAGGCCCGGGTCGCGCCCTTGCGGTGGACGAGGAGGGTTTTCAACTCGCCGTCGACGAGGTGCTCCTCGATCTTGGCGATGTTGTGCGAGACGTCGTAGACGACGTGCATGTCGAGGTCGTCGGGGTCCGACTCGAAAACCTTCGCAAAGGTCTGACGCGCGAGGAAGCTCATCGCCGACCGATTGACCCAGGCGTAGTTGGCCGCGGCGGCCATGGCCGCGAGGTAGTCCTGGCCCTCGGCGGAGTGTATTCGGGCGCACGCGAGCTGGCGGTCGTTGGTGACGAGGCCCTGGTCGCGCTCGATCGCCCGTTCCATCGCCAGCAGCGCGTCCGTCGCCACCTGGTGGCCGAGGCCGCGGCTGCCCGAGTGGATCATGACGACGACTTGGCCTTTTTCCCCGACTCCCATTCTGTCGGCCGCGTACTGGTCGTGGACCTCGTCGACGACCTGAATCTCCGCATAGTGGTTGCCCGCGCCGAGCGTGCCCATTTGAGGCATGCCTCGCTTCTTGGCGCGCCGAGAGACTTTGGCGGGATTCGCCTGGAGCATCCTTCCGTACTCTTCGCAGTTGTGCACGACGAGATAGTCGGCGAGGAGGAAGCGATGCGAGGCGCTGTCGACCTCGAGGCTCACGAACTCGCCGGCATCGACGCGTCGGATCGTGAAGCGGTAGAGCGCCGCGCCGCGCGGACACCGCTCGGACGCGTCTTCGTCGACCGGCACTTTCTTGGACGCGACCGCGAGGCGCGGCGACACGACGTCGCCGTCGCCCGCGGGAGAGGTGATGCGGGCGACCTCGTTCTTGTCGTCGCGCGATATGCTCGCGCAAAAGCCGAGGGACAGTGCCACGCGGTACGCGAGCATCGCGATCGGCAGGCCGCGCTGCTCGCCCTCCAGCGTCCAGCTCGCGCCGTGCCGCGACCCGTTCGCGTCGACGAGCCCGGCCAAAAAAGAAGCGCGCGCGTCCGCGGGGGCGCGCGCGAACGCGTGTTCCACCGCCTCGCCGCCAAAATTTCCGAGCCGCGCCAGCAGGCAAGCGACGACGTTTCTGGACGAGTCGGACTGCGGCATTTTTGTTCTTCTGTGCGCTTTGTTGGGATCGACGGCCCGGAGGGGCGCGACGACGCCGTCGCGCTTCTTCGACTTCGTTTTCTTCGACCCCGAGAGGATCGGCACCCGGGAGTGTCCGTCAACTCGCACCTTCACCTCCTGTGGCGCGACGCGCGCGAGAAAATCGAGGCCGCCGCTGCCGGGTTGCTCCACAACGGCGCGATTTTTTCCGGCGGTACCCAGGCACGCGCCGACGAGGTACGCGACTTCGGCGAGCGAAACGCGCTCGGCGCGAGCGACGCGCGGGCCGCCCGCGGCCTCGGCGTCCGCGTAGGCCGCGTCCAGAAGCGAGGCAAGAGATGGGAACGGCGAGGCCAGCGGCAGCACCTCGGGCGCCGCGCGCATCATGCGGAAGCAGCAGCAGTCGAGCTCGCGGTCGAAGCGAACATACTGCTCGACCGTCGGCTCCCAAACTCTTCTCCTATCCTCGAAGAAGAAGAACAAGGCCAGGGCTGCCGCGCGCGCCTCGGCGAGCGTCCCGAAGCTGCGTTTTGCGTCACCCAGCGTAGGAGTAGTTGCCTCCTGCGTTTTTTTTTTATCGACGAGAAAGTCGATCGTCCTGTCGATCGGCGCGACAAAACCGAGTCGGGCGTCGAAAGCGAGGTCGCGGTACGCGACGCGGTAGCCGTCGTCGTCGTCGTCGTTGATGGACGAGAAGACCGAACTCGACGAGAAGTATAGGACGAGGCGGTGCGCAGCGTTGCATACGAAGCGCCCCCCGCCGTTCGAATAGACGACCTCGAAGAGCTGGCCGTAGCCGCGAGAGACGCGCGTCGCCGCGCAGGCTCGACCGCGTTCGTCGACCAGGACGTCTCCGACGGCGCAGGCGCCGATGGCGCGGCGGCGGCCGTCGGCCAGCAAGACCTCGGTGTCGGGAGCAAAGCAGTGCTCCTTGTCTTCCGCCCACGAGTAGCCCTCGCGGAGCGTCCAGTCCATCCCCATCTCGAGGGCGGCGTCGAGGTTGAGTTCCGAGGTGGGTATGACGCCGCGCGACCCGACGCCCACGGGAATGTGGTCGAACAGGCTCTGCGCGAGCTTCTCGCGCACCGGGACGACGTCCTTCTCGGTCAAATTGGTGCGCAAAACGCGCACGCCGCAGTTTATGTCGAAGCCGACGCCTCCGGGCGATACGACGGCGTCTCTGTCGTTAACGTCGAACGCGGCGACGTTCCCGATCGCGAAGCCGTAGCCCGAGTGGATGTCGGGCAACCCGATCGACGACCCCACGATCCCCGGGAGAGCCGCGACGTTGGCGATCTGCTTGATTGCCGGCAGGAACCCTCCGACGCCCTTGGCGACGCAGTGCTGCCGGAGCTCGTCGAACACCAGGGCCTCGAGGGCCGCGTCGACGTAAAACACGCCCGGCACGCGCATGTTCGGCACGAACCCCTTCGCGATCGTCCAGCTCGTTGCGTCGCGCCGACGCAGGTACGCCATCTCGCCCTTGAGCGAGGTCGCAGCACACATTCTGACTGACTAGGGTTTGGGACTAGGGTTTGGGACTCGCCGAGCTTGGTCGCTGTTCGGCCGAGGCGAGAATGGCTGACCGCTCCCTTTCGACCGCCAGGATAATGCGAGATTCGACCACCCGGCGGAGGCACTGGTCGAGGATGTCGTGGAGGGCCTCGAGCTGGGAACTGGAGAGGGTCGGGGACGGGAGGAGGAGGTCGCGGAGGGTGAGGACGAGGGAGGCCGCCTCGGGGTGCAGGGATTCGAAGAAGCGCTGGGTGTCGTCATTGTCGTCGTCGTCGAGGGGTCTGGGCGAGGGGGGGGGGTCCTCGTCGCCGCAGGTCACTTTGGTGAAGCGGGCGCCGTTTCTGACGACGGAAGCCCAGTCGTTGTTCGGGAGGTCGTCGTCGCGTCGAGTCGAGCCACTGCCGCGCCTGCCGCGCCTGGACTTTTTCTTCTTGATGGTCGCGCGGTCGGCCTCGTCGATTAGGCTCTTCGCTTGCGCGTCGGCGCGGGCCTCGAGCGCGCGAAATCGTCGACGGACGGCGGAATCCATCGCGAGGAGATCGGGGTCGTCGGGCCGCGCGCGCAGGGCCTCGGCCAGAATGCTGCGGGCGTCGCGTCCCTTGAGGTCGCAGAGGGCCGCGTTGGCGCCGGAGTCGATCAACGCGACGACGGTTTCGCGAGCGTCCGAGAGGCGCGCGGCGGTGGCGGCGCCCAAACAGGCCGTCGCGAGGGCGGTGTGGCCCGAACTGTCGGTGGCGTCGATGGTCTCGACGCAGGCCGGGGCCTCGAGGAGGGCTGAGATGGCGGCAGCGGCCCCGGACGCGGCCGCGAACATCAGCGGCGTGTTTTTCGCAACGTTTGTGGCCGCCGCGTCGGCGCCGTGCGCGAGGAGGAGCCGGATCGCGGCGGCGTGGCCGTTCTTCGCGGCGAGGTGCACGCACGTGTTCCCCGACTGCGTCCGCGCCGATACGGCGGAGCCGGGATAACGGTCGAGGAGGACCTCCAGCCCCTCGGACCAGCCGCTTTCGCTGGCGATCATGAGGGCCGTCTCGGTCGTGTCGGTTTCGGGGCCCGCGAGCGAGAGGAGGCACCCCAGGTCCCGGGCCTGCACGCACCGAATGATGGGCGACGCCATCGCGACGACGACGACGAAGATTCCGGCAAGGGTATTATTATTGCTAGCGCCTTTTTTTTTCTTCTTCTTTCTTCTCAACGGACGGAGACGAATAATAATGAATTAATTATTACCGGGGGGGGGCGTCGGCCTGCTGGAGCTCGAGCTCGCGGACGAGGACGGCGCAGGCCGAGGGGGGGACGAGGCCGTGCTCGGTGATCACGGCGGTGATGTCGGTGTCGGGGGTCACGTCGTAGCGGAGGTAGAGACGGTTGTTAGTAGTTTTCGTTGTCGGTTCCCCTCCTGCTCCCAGGTCGTCGGGGTCCCCGAGCTCGTTCCAGGAGAGGGAGTCGAGCTGGACCTTGGCGTGGAACTTGTAGGTCTCGCAGCACACGAGGACGGGAACGTGGGCGTGGGCGGCGGTCATCGCGACGGCGGCGGTCCCGGCGTCGGCGAGGGCGGCGCCGTTAGAAAAGAGAGCCTCGGCGCCGACGAAAACCGTAGTCGCGAGGCGGATCGCCGCGGCGACAGCCCCGAGAAGAACGTAGGTCGTCTCGACGCCGAGGCCGTGGAGGAAGGGGAGGAGCGACCGGCCGCCAAGTTTAGGTCGAGCGTCGACGACCACGACGCGGAACCTGGATTTTCGCCGCGCAGCCGCCGCGAAGACCGCGCGCACGGCGTCGCCGCCCGCCCCAAAGGTTACCACGACGTCGCCGTCGCGGATCTTCTCGGCTCCTCTTTCGGCGATGACGCGCCCGGGCAGCACGATTCGCTCGTGCACGAATCTGTCCAGCGCTTCGCGCACCGTTACCTTCGCCTCGGCCTCGGTCGTCTCGGGCGCGAGACGCGACACGACGGCCCGCGTGTGCTTGATGGCCGCACCCATGCTTACCGAGTGCGGCCGGCAGTCGATGAGGAACTGGATCATCGTTTTGAGCTTCTTGTCCAGATCTCTCGCGATCGCCGCGTCCGTCGGACACGAGTAGTCGCGGACTGCAGCCTTGAAGGCGGCGACCATGGCGACGCACCGGAGATTCGCGCCGTCGACAGCGCCCGACGCGTACCGAAGCCCCAGCGACACGATTTCCGGGTGCACCCCGGTAGACACCGTCGGTCCAATCGTCCGCTTCGTGAACGGCACGAGGTGGCTCACGATGCTCGGCGATTCCTCGCGATCATTCGTCTCCTTTGGGGGCTCCTTCTTCTTCGCCCCGTCGCTCTTCTTCGCCCCTTCGCTCTTCTTCGCCCCTTCGCCCTCGCCCCGCAAAGCTGCCTTGGCCGCGCGCTGCTTCTCCTGCAGAGCGCGCCGCTCGGCCTTGGTCGTCGTCGCCTTCTTCGTCGACGACGCCGGGGGCCCTTTGTTGTTGTTGTTATTATTGTTAACGTTGTTGACGTTGGGGCAATCCGGCGCCTCGGCGCTGCCGCTGGTCGGCGGAGGCGTCGCCATGCCAAAAATCCTAACCCCCGTGCCCTAAACCCTTACCTTTGACTTCACTCTCCTAATAATAAACCAACCCTCGCTCCGCTCTGATAGATCGATCCCCCCCCCCTTTCGCGCCTTAATTAACTTTCGAGTTATTATTATCCTGATGAGGAGCTGCTGCGCCTCCCCACCCATCTCTTCCCGCTGCGACCTTGATTGTCCCTCTGCACTCTCCTCTCCTGAGCCACCTTTTTCTCATATAGCCCTCCACACTCTTTTTCGACTTCAGTTTTACCCGCGCTGCACCTTTCTCCACGCCGCTACTCATCACCCCCGTCGGCTTTAAAGCACGGCTCTTGCGACTTAAGATTATTCACGCGGGACGACGCGCGGGCGTCGGCGCGGGCCATCGCGCGCGGTCGAAGAAAAAGAAGAAGAAGAAGAAGAACGTGGAGCTAGGCGATGGCGGCCACCTGGTCGTCGAAGAAGGCGAGGAGCTTGTCCTTCTCCCGGTCCTCCGAGTCGTACTTGACGAGGCCTTTGCCGGGGACAACGACGTCGATGGTGGGGAAAGCCTCTACGTTGAATTCGGACGAGACAAACTCTCGGTCCTCGTCGCCGCGGTACTTGGCTACCGTGATACCCTTATCCTTAAGGTCCTTGGCGAGCAACTCGTACTCGGCCTCCATCGCCTGGCAGAAGGGGCACCAGGGCGCGTAGACGACGACAACGGCAGGATCATCGCCATTCTTGAGGGCAATCGCCTCGTCCTGGGAGCCGAGGGCGGCTACCGCGGTGTCTTCGTCGCTCCAGAGGTCGCGGTCCCAGGTCCGTTCGGCGCCGGCGACGTGGATGCCGCACTCGGTTTTCTTCTTGCCGCCCGTGCCAGCGAGGCCGACGAAGCGGCCGCGACGCTCGCAGCCGTAATCGAGCCATACGGCCTTGTCGCCAAACCACTCGCCGTTGACCCACTTGACAGAACCCGCCTCGCCCTGCACCCCCGAGAGGCCCTCGGGGTCGGGCACCGGGACCGTATCCTTGGCGTCGCCCTGGGACGGGTACCCGAGCGCGACAGTCGGGTGGAGCGGGATTCCCTCCTGCTTGGCGTAGTCGAAGCA
Source organism: Chrysophaeum taylorii (assembly GCA_029834535.1). NCBI lineage: Eukaryota > Pelagophyceae > Pelagomonadales > Pelagomonadaceae > Chrysophaeum > Chrysophaeum taylorii. The sequence goes on along the minus strand of JAQMWT010000548.1, from coordinate 30,721 downwards.
ATCTTCGAGGGTCCAGTACGCGAGAGGGTTGAGCTTGGCGAGGCCGCCGCCGATGGGCGCGACCTCGGCGATGTCGATGTAAGCGCGCTCGGCGCCGTGATCGCGCCGCCGGCCGTTGATCATGACGTCCGCCTCGAGCGTCTTGAGCCCGCGCTGGAACGGTTCGACCTTGGCCGCTCGATCGTACTCCTCGACGTTCGCCACCCACAGTTCCTTCCCGTACACCTTGTTGAAGTCCTCGACCGTCTCGCATCCGACGGGCGTGAACACCTCAGCCTTGAACTCGTACTTTTTCTCGAGCGCCTCGAGGAACGGCATCGTCGAGTCAAACAGGTGCATCGTGTCGACCACCATCACCTTCACCTCTCCCGACGACAGGTACCCGAGTTTTCCGAGCAAATGCGTGATCACGCAGTCCCCCACGATCATCGCGTTCGGGAACACGGCGCTCTCAAAGTTCTCGCCCGCGATCTTGAGCGACTCGAGGGCCTGCGCCTCGAGGTGAGCAAGACGGTCGCTCTTCGCCTTCTCGATCATCGTCTCGATCGAGACCGCCTTCACGGGCGCGACGAGCCGCCTTGCCCCCCCGATGGTGGTGGTGGTGGTGGTGGTGGTGGTGAACGCCAGGGTCGCGGGCGCCGCGACCAACAATGCCGCCGCCGCCGCCGCCGCCGCGATCATCATCATATCTTTATGTTGACGTGACGTACGTAGGGTTAGACGTCTTTCCGTCCGTTAAAGCGGCGGTAAGAATTGCATTGCACATTTCATTCCATTCGAGATCGATCGGCGCGCTGAGGTGGCAATTGTTTCCATGCGACGTGGCACTATATAGGGCAGCTGTTTGGGGCTCTAGGGACAAAGCAGCAGCTGTCACAATATTCAATATGCCTTTCAGGACATCTTTGAGTTAATGCATCTTGACTTCGAAGCAGTGACGGTCCCAGAGATGCAAGGAATGGAATCTTTTCTTTTTACCACGCACGAGACCCAGTCTCGTCCCAACTTGTCTGTCTCCCCTCGTTCGCACACAGAACAGTCGCGACGAACGAACGATGCGGCGCCGATTCCTCGTCGCGGCGCTCGCCGGAAGCGCGCTGGCCTACACGACGGCCCCGTGCTGGATGCGCAAAAGACGACGGTCCAGCGTCGCGACCATGTCGCAAACCATCGACAAAGCCGAGTCGTCGTCGTCGTCGTGGTCCTCCGCTTCGTCGTCGGACAAGCACGTAAACGGTCTGCGGCGCGAACGGCAAGCGTCGATCGACGTGTTCTCGACGCTCCCCGAGGACATCCAGTCGTGGTCGGCCGCGAGGCCGCAGACCCACACGATCGACCTGAGCCGGCGGCCGCCGGTGGCGGACCCGTTCGCGCTCGTCGCCGACGACCTCGCCCCTTTTGTCGACGACATCAAGAAGCAGGTCGATAGCAGGAATCCCATCCTCTCGACGGCGGCCAAGCACTTTTTCGAGACGGCCCAGGGTAAGCGGTTTCGACCGACGGTCGTCGCCCTCCTCTCGCGGGCGCTACCGCCCGCGGTCCGCACGGACAACGCGACCGAGGCCGCGCTCGTCGCCGAGCGCCAGCGCCAGCTCGGTCAGATCACCGAGATGATCCACGTCGCCTCCCTCATTCACGACGACGTCCTGGACGACGCCGACACGCGCCGCGGCGGCGACGCGATCCACAAGATGTTCTCCAACAAGGTCGCCGTTCTGTCCGGCGACTACCTCCTCGCGCGCGCTTCTGTCATGCTCGCGCGCCTCGCGAACATGGAGGTGGTCGAGGTCATGGCCAAGGCCTTGGATTCCCTCGTCTCGGGCGAGATCATGCAGATCAAGACGACGCAGGCGGCCGCCAAAAAAAAGGGCGACGCCGACGAGCTTTCGAAGCTTCGAACCCGAGAAGTCAAGCCCACGCTCTACGCGAGGGCCCAGCGCGCGTTCCAGTTGTCCTCCTCCCACTTCAAAAACTACGGCATCGCGGCCCCCCAGCTCGGCTCCCTTCCGAAAAGTGACGACGACGCTCACGACGAGGAAATGCAACTCTACCTCCGCAAGTCGTACTACAAGACGGCCTCCTTGATATGCGACGCCTGCAAGTCGACCGCGCTCCTGGCCGGCTACGACTTCGAGAGCTCGATAGCCTCTGCCTCGGAGGAATTTGGCTACCACCTGGGCCTCGCCTTCCAGATCATTGACGACGTTCTCGATTTCGCCGAGAATTCGGAAGATCTCGGAAAGCCTGCCGGCGCCGACCTCTCCCTAGGTCTCGCGACCGCGCCTATTCTCTACGCCGCCCAGGAGTTTCCAGAGCTCAGACCACTCATCGACCGTCGCTTCAAGGGCGCGGGGGATGTAACCAAGGCGTACAACCTCGTCCGCCAGTCCTCTGGCCTCAGACTCGCCACCAAGCTCGCGCATTTCCACGCGCAGTCCGCCGTAAACGCTCTCTGCAAGGCCGCTCCCCCGAGCCCAGCGCGCGACGCCCTCGTCTCTCTCTGCTATGTTGTCCTCACGCGCAAAAAGTAGTTCCCCTGATATGATATGACGTGACGTTTCGTTTCTGTGTGGCCGCCGAAGCGAAAAAAAAGTGCCGAAGCCCGCGGTGCGCTTCGACCGCCGCGACTCAACGGCCGGCCCTGCACTTTGTTTTCTAGAAGTGTGTGTTGTTCTCGTTGCTTATGCTCTCTCCCTCTCTCTCTCTCTCTCTCTCTCTCTCCATCCGAAGAGAGAGGTGCGAGTCACCTCCCCATGTCGTACGCACGCCGACGGACGGGCATCCTTCTTCAGGCTCCAGGATACTCGACGTCGCGCGAACGACCTTCTCCTGCGTTCATTGACTACTCATTTATTTCACCCTCTTTTTATTCCTGTGTGACGACGCGATCCGGCTCGCGACCATTATCACCACCACCACCACCGCCTCCTCCTCCTCCTCCTCCTCCTCCTCAAGTGTCAACTAGAGTAGATTAATCTCTGAACATAATAGTCCCCGTCCAGTGTTATTCTATGACAACTAGCGACCACCTCCCTGAAAGCTCGCCGTAGTGTGTGCTCGTCTTGTCGCCTATGATGCATGGAGGGACAGCATCCTTTCCTTTGAAGGGATATATTTTCGCGCGGCGGCGGTAAAGGATCAAAACGCGCTCTCTTAATACTCGAGGTACCTTTCTCCAAGACGAAGTGCATCAGCGCCCAACGGCGGGACTCGACCACGTGACATCGCGAGGATATATATCGTCGCATCCTACAAGCGAAAAGGCCGGCACGGCTCTGATGAAAGAACACGCAGCGGGAACAAGTGGCAGTAAAGTAATACCTGCGGGAGAAACACTGGTCAGGCTTGAGGCCAGCAGCATGTACTTCGTCCGTCCTGCCAACAAAACTTATTGCCACAGACAGTCGCGGGCACATGCTTGGGGCAAGACAAGGCAAAGGTTATTCGCCGCCTTGGGTAATCGCCGGATGCAACTTTGATGAGGGCGACGATGTGTGCGCCCCCCTCTCCTTTTTGGTGCTATTCTTCTCTCTATCATATGGAGCAGATCCCAAGCTTCAAGGACCAGAATGGACGCGCTGCCAAAAAGGATGCGCGCAGAGGGAGAGAAAGAAAGAAGAAATGGCCACATGGAATACCTAGGAGAGAAGCAAAATGGAGGGAGAACGCAGGGAGCCAAGGGAGAGAAAGAAAGGAGAGGAACTAAGAGAAGAAAGAGGAAGCCTGAGGCTAGCAAGGAAGGGTGCAGGATAAGAGCAAATGGAAGCAAAACGGAGTGACGTGACGTAATGTGGCTTATTACGTCACACGTGGCGAAAGTGTGGTCTGAACCAGCATCAACGGCACGCGCAACGAGGATGGCAATAACGTTTTTTTTCGTCACGAAAGTGTGTTCTTGAACCAGCATCAACGGCACAGGCAAGAAGGATGGCAATAACCTCTGCCTGCACGCGACTCTGCACGAAGTTATAAGCAGTATCAGTGTCATCGGAAAGGGGGAAGTAGAAGAACAATCAATGCGTCCGTGAATCCAGCTCGAGGGATGTGTGGAATGTAGGGAGTATGGATGTCACCCAGTGCTCGCAAGTACAAAACGATGATGATGATGGTGATGTAGTCATTGAAGCAGCAAAGTAGTCACACAAATTTGTCGCGCCGTCGTCAAAGAGGAGTAAACGGACGTATCTTAAAGATGGTGACGCGACTCGGAAGAACCAGGGCGGCGACGACAGCGACGCGTATGATCAGGGACGACAAACACTCCAGGTAGCGCTCTGCGCCCCAGGCAGGCATGTTGCAGAACGCTCCCTAGAGGTCAATTCCTCCATGAAGAGATCCCTCTTCTCCCAGCCACCGCAGGCACGCCGTCGCATTGGGAGAAAGTCAATCGACAAGACTGTCGACTCTCGTTCGTCTCCGAGGGCGCAAGGGGAGCTATCTATCAGGGAGTTACGTCGCCGGTCCCATGGAGGGATCTTACTATTATTAACATTTTATGGTAGGCTCAAAGAGCCAGAATGGATGATCGCAGAGGAAAAGAAAGAAGAAAATGCCACAGGCGACCGCCGAGGACGGCTTAGCAGGGGAGAGGCAGGAAAAAAAAGCAAGAGAAGGGCAATGCAAAAAGAGCACACACCGTGAGAGAGCAAGGGCTATGGTGCAGAATGACCGGTATGGTAGAAGCGAGTAGGGGGGCGAGGGCGCAAGAAGAAAGAAGGTGTGGGACATGATTGATTCATGAAAGAGAGATGTTGGGACTTGGCCCAGGGGCAGGGCCGCCACATCCGCGTCGCCGCCGGTATCACCCAATGATGGGGTGATCAAAGTCCGTCCTTGTACTTAAATAAGGCGGGAAAGTAATCTCGCTCAAAGCATGCTGTGGAACGGAAATCGAACCAAGAGAGCAAAACGTAGAGGCGGATCGAGCGAAGCCCAAGGCACAAACGGCGGGATGCAACTGGCCAGGCGACGGGCACAGCGACACACCAATTCGACCGATCACCCTAACTCCCACGGCAGCAGCGCAAGCGCTCCAGAATCGGTCGGGGCCGGAGGCGGCGACGACAACGGCGGGAGCGAGGTTAGAATTGATGACTCTTCGAAGGCAACGTCGTGTCAGCTGAAAAAACAAACCAAAAAACAAACGGAAATTGTGATCACGAAAATTTAATGCTGACGCACGGACGGTACCTTTTTGAAACGGCAAGTTTCTCTTCTTGTGATGAACGCAACCGCTCGGTGATTACGTCGCGTGTCGTCGCTCTAGAGGATGCGAGCCCGCTGAGTGCCACAAGTGCCCCGACACGCGCGATCACAGCTTTATACTATTTTGGCTTGCGCGGGCGAAGTTCCCGAGCGCCTGCGCAGCCTCCTTTGGCGCCTTGTCGGTCCCATCATCGGAGAGCCCGATGGAAATCCCCTCGGCGCGCGTTCCGGTTTAAGGTGCATGGTTTCCGAGCGGCCTCCTTCTTGGCCTTGTCGGTCCCAGAGTTGACGGGCGCGATGCGCTGTCCCCGTCGCTCGCGATAGGCACACGGTTGACGTCAGCGCGGCTGGCGAGGGTCGCGAGCGACCGTGCAGCTGACTATATTTCGCGTCGTCTATTCCTGGCGAGCGCGATGAGCGGCCGGCGGAATTCTCCCGGCACGCGCGATTGCAGCTTTGCTGTAGGGGTGATACCGCGTGCGCCCGGACTGCAGATGCTCCTTCGCGCCTCGGAATATCCCCGTCGCGCGCGAGCGAAACCCCGACCTGGCTGTCGGTGTTGATGGCGAGGCTTGCGAGCGGACTTGCCGCACGAAAAATTTGCTTCGGGGTTGATAGATTGGTTGAGTGAGGGGAGCGGGAAAATGCTGGTCGTTGTTCGGGTGGCAAGTAATAAAGCGGCAACGCGGGGCGAAGCTATAAGAAAGCGAATATGATGACCGACCACCCTTAGGTAGGTAGGTACCATGATGAAGGACTCGGCCACTCTCTCACCTTCCCAATCTACGATCAAGGCCCCAGTCGCCCCCCGGGTGTCGTCTTTCGGGTATCTTTCTTTCTCACGCTCCGCCTGTGGCGGCAACTTCCGCCTCCTAAGGCTTACCCCTCTTCTAGGGCCCCCCCTTATCAGGGGCACCCTACTCCGTTCCGATGATGTCAGAGTTTTCTATGACATCATCTTCCTTTTCCGTGACATGTGTCACCCTGATTTCTGATTTTCGATTATCCTTGATCATAAAGCAACAGCCGATCCTCAAGTTGAGAGGACCAGGCACGGAAGTTGTTTGTGGTCGCGTGGCGGGAGAACGGCCATCCTCGTCCAGTGATCCCACCAAGGGCACGGACGCGATCGGCGAGCCAGGATTCGAAGGCACGCCAGGTAGCCCCTAAAATTCTCCTTACGCCACAGGTGGTGGAGGATATGAGATTCGAGCGACTATATCGGTCGCAACGAACTAGTGCATCTTGCATTCTCTACACGGTCCGGACAAGCCGTGCGCGCCCTGATCAAGCGCGCCGACAAGGAATTCCAGAAGGACCATTGCCGTGGGAAAGTTCCCCGGCCGGATACGTTAGTCGTCGGAAGTGACGACGCGCGATTTGGTGCTAACCGACGCGCAACCCGGGTACCGCTGCCGCAGGCGAGCGGAGTGAGATCGCAACTCACGGATAAGGCATTGTTTGCCGGGCAGAGACGAGTTCTGCCGCCGACCGTACGGATAGATTTGTCGGTGGAAGACGCACGCAACGACGATATTACGCGTGTCGTGGACGATTAGAAGTTCCAGAGCCGAAGGAGCACGAGAACGACGACGACTCAACCATTTTGGACCCGCTCTGACCTCGGCCGACTAGAACGAGCCAGAGCCGATATGGAAGACGATGATGCTGCCGTCGAGCAGCTACGATATGAAGAACCGCAAAGCCGTCAGGATGAGACGAACGAGCGGAATGACGATGATGATAATGATGACGATGAAGAAGAGCACGATACAGAAGTTGACGAGGAAGAAGAGCTAAACTACAACGACGGCAAGCCCACGGAGAGACCGACGGGAGGACGATCGACAGCTCCGTCAACGCGTGCAGAACCCCCGGATGCAACGAAAATGAATGAGTTCTACGAGGCTCACTTGCGGGCATTACGCGAAGAGAACGAACGCGCGCAAGAACGACTTTTAAAACAAATAGGGGAAGAGAACGAACGAAAAGAACGGCTACAACGGAAGGAGAAAGAAGAATTAAAAGAGCAACTGCGTCGGGCCAACGCTCGAGCGGACGCCTTCCAAGAGCAAGTAAGCTCGTTGACCCGTGAAAGAGACGAGTTACGTACGCCGAGTCGATCAAGGCGAGCGAGCAGCCCGGAGTCCCGAGCTGAGGAAGAGCCGCCACAGGACTCCCCTGGACACACACACACACACGTGCACACACAGCACGGTGCAGAAGGACGCTACGACCGCTATGACGGACAAGTCCACCCTCAAACGACCTGAAGGCAGCGACGATTTCGCTCGAAGGTCGGAAGAAGATGAAAAGAAATGCCGCGAGATCACCGAAGCGGAGATCCGCCGCCGATATGAAAAGGTTCAATGGCTTCCAATCACTTATCGCAAGGTGGTGATGCTGTTCAGTGGAGCCGGAGGCAGTACTTTAGGTCTCCAACGAGCCAACGAAACGTGTGTGTGGGACGTCGTTTCGAGTCGTGCTAGCACTCGATGCGTCGGACACCGCCAACCAGATCCACCACAAGAACTTTCCGAATATTCCTGTGGTGCAGCACACATTGTGTGGTCGCTATGTTACAACCTTACGGTTGATCGAATCTTATTTACCCTACGCGGAATGGTCGTCGTCGATGCGTGTCGCGTCGCCACCCTGCGTACACTCCGCTCTGTGCAACTTGACCTCCAGAGATGTTGGGAAAGGAGTTACCGCTACCCACTGGACGATGAAATTATGCAAGATGGCTGGTTTCTTCATGTGGTTGATAGAGCAGGAGGCTTCGATTATTTCTTACGTTGCACGTTTGCACCCGTACGTATACGTCGTCAATTTTTGCGACATAACTCCTAGTTTGATGAGCTGTCGCGTGCGATTGTTGGTTTCCAGCCATCCGCTCCATTTGCGCGCAGTTCCAAAGACTTGCAAGAATATGCAGCAAAAGTTCGCCGCAGCACTTGGCTACGCCGACGAACGACATTTACTTCAGATGAACAATTTAGGATCATCACGAGCCGCGACAGACGCAGCTTATACTGTTACGCGTGTCCCGCTTCGCGTAGGACCGCACCGTTCTGATTACAGATCTCTGAATCTGGAAATGACTTCGGAGTTGCTGACGATGCCCCCTGATTTTGATTGGGCCGGCCTCTCCAAGACGACCTCGTTGAAACACTTGGCGTCCGTCGTGCCACCTGACACGATAGCCTTATTAATGCTCGATCTGCACAACTCTGTGACCAAGGAATTTCGCCTGAGCGGCGAAACTTTGCCGTCAGCTTGGAGTCCTACAGACCGACCGTTTGATTATTATTTACAAATTGATGAAACCACCCTTCGTCACGTACAAGTTCCGCTGTTAAACACGCGCACACGTGTCATAAGATGGGTGTCGACTGATGATCTTCAAGATCTCACCAAATGGAAACCTCCAGAGGTACCGTTGATTCCGCCTGCAACAGATGAGCCGGGGACGTCTCATGCTTCTTCTGCTGGGCCCCCCCGACAACCAAATTTAGACGTTCCGCCAGATCCTGAGCAAAATCGGGAACCGAAGATTAAGAGCGAGCCGAGTGTTCGTGTCAAAGGCGAGAGGATCAACAAAAGCCACCCGGAAGTGAAACTAAAATACGAGAAAAAGTTCGATGTGCCATGGAAAGATGCGCCGCGCGATGCCGAGCGTGCACCACTGCCGCAGACTCCTGAGCATGTCAAGGACAACGAAGCAATGAAAGTTAAAATTCCTACGAAGGAAGAAGTTGACAAGGTTGTGCAGGAGCTGGGAATTCCTGACAATCCGCACTTAGATGACGAGGCGAAACTGATGCTCCGTCACTGTGTGCAATATTCTTGGGCCTTTTTCGACCCGATTATGAGACCTGTGGACTCGCCTCCTGTGTCTCTACGATTCAAAGACGCGAATCCGCGACCGATAAAGATGACGCCCTACCGATTGACGCCTGCGAAGCTCGATTGCCTCCGCAAGCAAATCAGCGAGTGGTGCCGGGATGGAGTCATTCGTCCGGCCAACTCACCTTGGGGCTTTCCTGTGTTGATGCTTCCGAAGAAAGGAGCTGAGATTGGAACGTCAAACGCGTTCCGTGCTGCAGTTGACTTACGTCAGCTCAACGATCAATTGGTCAATGACAGTTGGCCAAACATTCGACAAGATGATGCTTTAGCCTTTCTCGCGATGAGACGATGGCGGACATGCATTGATATTAGATGGGGATACCACAACCTTCGTCTGGATCCGGCAGCGCAGGACGCTGTCACGATGGTTAGCCCACTTGGCGCTCACAGTTTCTTGCGATTACCTCTAGGTGTGAAGACGGCCGGAGCTCTTTTCTGCAAGCAAATGGCGAGCGACCTTTCGAAATGGATGTATCAAGACTTGGTTGCGTTTGTTGACGATATTATGATGGGATCCGACGATCTTCATCGACATTTACAAGTTTTGATCGAAGTGATGTGTCATTTGGCACAGAGAGGGTACAGCGGTCGAACCGCGAAGTTCCACCTTCTCAAGGATGATATAGAATTTCTGGGACACATTTCTACCCCAGAAGGCTTGAAGCCGAATCCAAAGACGCTGGAAGCACTGCAGAAGATGCCGATTCCAGGTACTTTACCGAATACTTCCCCGAAGACCCAGATACGTTCTTTCATCGGCATGAGTAATTACTGCCGGCGATATGTGAAGGGCTACTCGAAGATTGTGGAACCGTTGAGACGATTATGCCTCGAAGGTGTAAAGTTCGAGTGGACGCCCGAGTGTCAAAGCTTGGGATACGATTATTGAAGCTTTGGTTGATTCCCGTGGAGTCTACCACGCCGATTATGATCTGCCTTTTCAGATCCGATCCGATGCTTCCAAGGATGGACTTGGAGCATATCTCTTCCAAATTGTCGAAGTCAAGGACGATGCCGGAAGAGTGACTCGAGAAGAACGAGTAATTGAATACTGGAGCCGAGCTGTGCCGAAGGAGATGCGGAATTATGAGCCTCGTCGGCTAGAGCTGCTGGCAGTTATACTTTCTCTAGAGCACTTTCGAGCCTACATCGAATGGCACCGGACTGTTTTGGAGACCGATCACCGAAATTTGACGTTTTTACGTAAGGCGACGCACTCGTCTGGGCAGCTTGCTCGTTGGGCGATGCGCCTCGCCAATTTTGACCCTGAACTTGGTTACAAGCCGGGAAAGTCACCGGGAATGAGTATCCCTGACTGTCTCTCCCGCAACCCGATAGATCATGTCATCGAGACTGACGAGTTTGGAGAACCTTTGAACCACGCGTATTTAGTGTTCCAAGAGCTTCCCGGCCTGTTGATGACCGAGGAGTTCCCGTCTCTGGCTGCCACTTCATAATGTCGTTTATTACGACCGAACTGCCGGAAGACGAAGACGAAGACCCTGAAAAGGATCCGATGAAATTGGCTACGTCTCACGCTACGAGACAACGTCGGAAGAACCGTGGGCGTGATGAGCCACAGATCTTCAAGGACGCAGCCGCTTACAAAGATTATATCGATAAGATACCCGATAATATGACGCTCGCTGAGATCGCACGTGAGCAAGAATCTGATGCTACTTGCGAGGATATTCGCTACCGAATGGCCCAAGGTCAGACGCCGCGACGTTCCCGAGCGAACGAACGATTCGAAATCGTTAAAGATGTTCTTTACCGCATTTCTGCTGATTCGCACCCGATGATTGTTGCACCTGCTACGTTGCGCAAACGCATTATTCGACTCTATCATGACACTCCGGTTAACGGTGGTCATATGGGACGTCACAGTACCGCCCAGGCTATCCAAGAACGATTTTGGTGGCCTCACATGTCGAACGAAGTTGGAGTCTTCATTGCTGAATGCTTAGTTTGTCAGAAAGCTCGTACGCCTGAGCCGAAACGAGCTGGACTCTTGCAGCAGCCCATCTACGATGGTGATGGTGCTGTTCTTTGCATGGATTTATTTGGACCCTTGCCCAGCGCTGGTCCCGAGACGTATCTTCTAGTATTTTTTGATCTGTTCTCGCATTTCTTGATTCTGGATGTTTTGAACGATAAGACCGCTGAGTCTGTCCTCGAGTCTTTTGTCATTAACATTCTCCTCAAGGGCTACTTGCCCCAGATGATTCGTACCGACAACGGTAAAGAGTTCGTGAACAAGTTGATGCGCAAGTTTTGCCATCTCTTTAACACACGATACCAAACTACGGTTCCTTATCATGCCCAGTCGAACCCGGCTGAGCGTGTCAACCGATTTATCAAGGCCTTCCTCCGTGCTTGCCTTCAAGGCCGGAACATCACGGATTGGCCTGACTTTGCCCATTATATTGCGTTTTGCTATAACCGCAAGTTTATTCCAGGCACGCAGATTTCTCCCTTTATGCTACGCCTGAACCGTCAGCCGATGCTGCCGACTGACTACACGCTCATGGATTTTGATACACGATTATTGCCGAAGACTCGCTCCGATGCAGTCGCCGAGACTCGCGAACGATTGAAATATTATACAAAGATCGTCCGCGAGGCTCGTGATAAAGCTTTGAAGAAACAGCGATTGGCTTACAATGCTGATCATGTTGATGTTGAATACAAGGAAGGATCGCACGTTTTGCTCTACATCCCTTTCCTTCAGAACAAACTTCGACCGGAATGGCGAGGACCGTTTATTATCAAGGAACGCCTCTTCCCGGTCACCTATAGGATTGAGTCTCTCGACTCGCCGCCCGAAGAGCGGCGTGTTCATGTAAGTCAGATCACGCCTGTGATGGTACCTCCGATTGTTGATCAAACCATCCGCAAACCCGAAGAAACCTTCCGTGATGATTATCAGCACGGTAAGTTTGTTGTTTTCCGAATTCCCGACCGGAAGCGCTCCGATTGGCGCAAGAAGGTTTATGTTGCTGAAGTTTACGAGCCTTACGATTACCAAAATGATCGTGTTGCTCTACATTTCTATTCCGATTTGGGTCCGAACGATGATGAAAATGATCGTGTTGCTCTACATTTCTATTCCGATTTGGGTCCGAACGATGATGTTGCTTATTCAAGCCGACCTCTCACCTTTCGCACCGCAAGCTCAAGCCCGAATTCAAGGACGTTGAAGGTCGAAGTTTCACCGACAAGTCCCGAATTTCCTCCAACACAACTCCTTGTGTCACGGATTTCGCTCCGCACGAGATTGACGTGTTGGTCCCCAAGTTTACTTTACGCAGTGGTCGAGTTCCTGAACCGATCATCACCCGCGTTTACCAGAAGATTCGTTCACGAGATGCTCGTAAGGCGAAGCCGCGCTCCTCGCGCTAGAACCTCGCTGGGGCAGCTCGAATTCTTACCAGGGGAGTCCTGTGGCGGCAACTTCCGCCTCCTAAGGCTTACCCCTCTTCTAGCCCCCCCCCCTTATCAGGGGCACCCTACTCCGTTCCGATGATGTCAGAGTTTTCTATGACATCATCTTCCTTTTCCGTGACATGTGTCACCCTGATTTCTGATTTTCGATTATCCTTGATCATAAAGCAACAGCCGATCCTCAAGTTGAGAGGACCAGGCACGGAAGTTGTTTGTGGTCGCGTGGCGGGAGAACGGCCATCCTCGTCCAGTGATCCCACCAAGGGCACGGACGCGATCGGCGAGCCAGGATTCGAAGGCACGCCAGGTAGCCCCTAAAATCCTCCTTACGCCACACCGCCTTTCAGGCATCCCTCACGTCCCCACACAATCAATTCACCACAACCGGTGCCACCCCCCCTCTTCTCATTATTACCCCGATGGTTGGCGTCAGGGGATTGTTGGGCGTGCGGCGGGCGCACGGGGTAAAAAATGGGTGGGGCGCCGCAACAGTCGCGCTCCACGCCGACAAGGAATGCGCCGAGTTCTCGCACTCGTACGACGTGTCGGCACCGATCGGCGTGAGCTCGACGTTCGAGCGACGCATAGGCGAGGAGTCGCCTCACACGTACAGCCGCGCGTCGGCGCCGACGCGCGCGCGGTGCGAGTGCGTGCTGTCGGCGGTCGAGAGCGTGGGCGGTGTCGATGCGCGGGCGCTGCTGTTTTCGTCGGGGTTGGGGGCGATCCACGGCGCGATGAGCGCGATCGCGGCCGGTCGACGGTTACTCGTGAGCGGCGGCTACCACGGAACCCACGAGGTGATCGCGGCGCTCAACGCGTCGAGACCTTTGTTCGAGGTCGCACCCCTGCCCGAGCCGAGCGAGGTCGAGCCCGGGGACGTCGCGTGGCTGGAGACGCCCAAGAATCCGACGGGCGCGTTGTCGGACGTCGAAGCGTACGCGTCGCGCGGCGCCGACGTCGTGGTCGATGCGACGCTCGCGCCGCCCCCGCTCCAGTACGCCCTCGCGCGTGGCGCGCGCCTCGTCGTACACTCGGCAACAAAGTCGCTCGCGGGCCACTCGGACGTCGTCGCCGGAGTCGTCGCAGCGCGCGCCGACGACGACATCCTCGGCGTCATCGAGCGTCACCGCAACGGCGCGGGGGCCGTGCCCGGCTCGCTCGAGACCTGGCTCCTCCTCAGGTCCCTAAGAACGCTGGAACTTCGCGTCGATCGACAGTCGTCCTCTGCCGCCGAACTCGCCGCCTGGCTCGGGACGGCGCGAGGCGTCGTTAGGGTCCACCACGCGGCGGGGTCCCCCCTCGCCGACCGCCAGATGCCAAGGGGCCTCGGCGGCACCTTCGCGATCGAGCTCGAAACCGAGGAGATGGCAAGGAGCCTGCCGGGGAAGCTCGCCCTCCTCAAGGATGCGACCTCCCTCGGGGGCGCGGAGTCCCTCGCCGAGTGGCGCCGCCGTTACGACGACGCGGTCAGCCCCCGCCTCGTCCGTATCTCCGTCGGCCTCGAAGATCCCGACGATTTGATCCACGACTTTAAGCAGGCCCTCGACGCCCTCACGAGAAAAAAATATTAGGCTTAAACCCCCCCCCCCCTGTTACTCCTATCGCAGAGGCAGATGTGGGCGGTTGGCATCGGCGGCGGCGGCATAGATCATCATCATCGTCGTCGTCATAAATGGGTGAGGAGGAGCTGATGAACGAGATCCTGAACTCGGACGTGGCCGAGGAGGAGTTCGTCGCCGGGATCGTCGGGCAGCTCGAGGCCCCTACGCTGTCGGCGGGGTTGCGGGCCTCCAACGGCGCGCCGGAGAAGCAGAAGAAGATAGCGAGTTGGGAGGAGGTGGTGCGGCTGGCGAAGAACCGGCGCGAGCTAGGGGCGGTCGTGGGGCGGCGGCTGGAGCGCTGCGTCGAGGTGTGCACGCGGGCCCTGAACGAGGCGCAGGGAGCGCCCGAACTGCGAGCGGCGTGAGTAGCGCGCGCTTCGTTTGGCGTGAGGTGTCGCGCAGGCTGCGGAACGTGGCGGCGGCGGCCCGGGCGGCGGGCGAGGCCGACGAGAAGCGTCGGTCTACCGACGACGCGAGCGATCGCGCGCTCGAGTCGCTAGGTAAACCCGTTTCGGACGGCGGCGCGTGGGTCGGGTCTTCGAGTCTCGAGGCCGCGTGCACTCGGGCGCGGGCCGAGGGTCGCGCCGAGGCCCTCCGCGCGCTCTCGGAGAGGGAGCGGTTGCGGGAAAAGTGCGCGCTCTATCGGGCGCGGGTCGCCGAGCTCGAGGGTGACCTGAGGGATCTTCGCGAGTCGACGATGAGCGAAGTCTCGCTCGACGACGGACCTACGGACGAACTCAGGAGCCGCCTCGCTATCGCGGAGAGGCGCCTCGCGGCCCTCGTCGGAACCGAGAGATACGCGCGCCTCTCCGCGTTGGAACGAGAGCTCGAGGAGCGGGGTCACATCATCGCCGCGCTCCGCGACGCCCTCGACGTCCTCCCCGACGACGATAATGCTCGTCGTCCAGACGAGGAGTCCCCCAACACGCGTCGAAACGACTTTCCGCCGCCGGCGCCGCCGAAAAGAGACGACGTTTGTCCGCCAAAGCTCGATCTCACGCCGGTGGCCTGCATGCCGTCGACGAGCCTTGCCTCGGACTTTGAGGAGGAGGAGGAGGACGACGACGCGCCCTCGGCGCCCGTACCGGCGCGACGGGACGAAGACTCCCTCCTCCTCCTCCACCTCGCACCAAGAAAACTGGACGACGAGGAGAAGGACGAGGGCGACTCTGGGCGGCTCGAGGAGAGCGACGACTTCGTCCAACTCGACGAAGACACGTTTATTGTCTGATATAGATCGGCGATCTAATAGGGCTCTAGAGTCTCAGCAGAAGCGTTTTTTTCTTTTTATGACTGACTGACAGACTGACTGACTGACTGACTGACAGACTGACTGACAGACTGACTGACAGACTGACTGACTGACTGACTGACTGACTTGACTGACTGGCCTAAACGCGGCGGCATTCGTCGTCGGACGCACAGGGAACGCAGGAGCGCGAGGTGGTGTCGTCGCAGGGGGGGTGGACGTATGTAGGCGAGTGAAATGGTGGTGGTGCTGCGAAGAAGGAGAACGGCGAAGGAGCGTAGTTTAGAGAGAGAAAGAAAGAAAGCAGAATAAAAAAAAAAGGGGTTCCGTTGCCAGAGTAGATGACGACGCCGGACAACGAAGAAAGCAGGGAGGAGGTCGTCGGGCAAGCCTTGGCGCTTGCTCCAAGGCAGGGGGGGCAACAAAAAGGGGTCCGTCCCGCCCGGTCGCACTATACGCGCGCGCGTCGAACGCGGCGCGGGAACGGTCGGCGTTTTTTTTTTTTTTTTTTCCAAAGCGCGACAGATATATCAGCAGCAGCAGCAGCAGAACGGGTTCAATTTTGCTCAAATGGCGGTCCCGTCGTGGGAATCGGGGACAACGAGGTGGGGCGCGGGGGCATTGAATGATGCGTGTTCTTGATGATGCAGGTGGTGTTGTTGTTGATGATGTTGTTGTTGTTGTTGTTGTTGTTGTTCGGGGCCGAGATGATTGTGTTGCGGGGAGACGAGGGTATGGTCTCGTCGTTCGGCGGGATCGTCGTCGTCCTCGTCGTCGTCGTCGTCGGGCGACTTTCGGGTGGTACGGGCCTTGATGACCTGCTCGAGCTGGAGTCGTACGGGGTCGACGTTGTCGTAGAGATGGGCGTCTTCGTCGAGGCGCTTGCGGCAGGTTTCGGAGAGCACGGCGGCCTGGTCGTCGGTGAGCGTGACTTGGCACAACATCATGCGAACGAGGTTGGCAGCAACGCGCGGAAAGACTTGCCGATTGGAGAGGACGTCGTTGAGTTGGGTAAAGGCTGGCTCGGTGAGGACGTTGTTTTCGCCGCCGGCGACGCCAAAGGTCGGGACCGACTCGGGGAGCTGGGTCTCGCCGACGGCGGGGACGGGTCTCGAACCGGGCGACCCGTTCTTTACCAAGGGTCGGGTCGGCGACGAGGCGGGGTCGGGGACCCCGAAGGTGGTGGGTCCCGCCGCGGGTGAATTCGCGTCGAGCTTGGCTGCCTGGATGTGCCGCTTCATCGCGCTCGAGTTCCAGCGGTTCTTGATGGCGTTCTCCGAGCGGCCGGGGAGAAGCTTGGCGATCTCGCACCATCGGTTCCCAAAGTGGCGCTGAGCCTCGAAGAGAATGCGGTTCTCCTCGGCCGTCCACTCGCCCTTTTTGATCGAGGGGTCTAGATGGTTGAACCATCGCTCGCGACACTGCTTCCCGAGGCGGCCGGGCAGCTGCTGCGCGATCGTCGCCCACTTGACGACGCCCTCGCTCGACTCGGCTTGCATCTTGAGAACGTTCTCGCGCACGATGTTGTCCTCCTCGGGGGTCCAGGGGCCCTTGTTCAGCCCGGGCTTTATCACCTTGGTCCATCGATGCAGGCACTGGATGTCGGTGCGCACCGTCCTGCGAGGCGGCGTGTTTTGATGATGTTCGAGTTGGTAGAATACGCGCCCGAGGAGTTCGGCGATTCGTTTCCACTTCTTGGCGCCGTGCTCGTTGACGATATCGAGGAGCCTCTTGTCTTCCTCGGGGGTCCACTTCCCGCCGATCGAGGCCTTGCGCGGCCGCGCCTTTTTGTCTTCCCCCGAGGTCGAGACGGCGTGCATCAGGTTGATGAGGCCGGGCGAGAGGCCCTCGTCGCCCGCTGCGGTCGACGAGTTCGCGGCGGCGGCGAATCGCTCCAAGAATGACGCACCATGTTCCTGCGCGAGGAGCTTCATCGAATCGGGAAGGTGGTCGGGGTCGACCGGAACGGCCCGGGTCGGCGACGGCGCCCCGGAACCGCCCTCGTGCTCGACGCCGCCGCTCGCGGCCGTCGCGACGCCCAACGTCGCCTCGACCGTCGCCGCGGGCTGCGGGAGCGAGGCAGGGTCGAACCCGAGCTGCTTGGCCGTGGCCTCGGTGGCCCCGCCGACATCGAGCGACTTGGCGGCCGAAGCGACGAAATCTTCGATGTTTCCCACCGTCACCGACGGCTCTCCCGGGGCGCCGGGCAGCTCCGAGGGCCCGAGCTCACCCGGCCGGACCAGCACGGTCGCACCCACGCCCACCCGCGGACCCTCCACGCGCGATCCCAAATCGTCCACCTTGACGCGCTTGCTCGGGTGCTCCACATCTGTGGTCAGCTCCATCTTCTAACTGAGCAAATCACAACGTGCACAGCGGTCACAAGCGCGGACCTCGACGACTCGCAGTCTGTTGAAAATTAAATCACACACGTTGAGTACGGAGGCGCGACTGTTTACGTTCTGGCGAGATCCTGCCGTTGTCAATGAACCTCGGATACATACGCATACATCTAGCCCAAGGCCTCTCAACCGACACCATGTGAATCCCAGAATTGCCGTCGCATCAAAATTTTTCGTTTTCAGCGAACCGTTGGCGCACATACATCCTCGAATACCATTCATTGCGGCGGTTTAGTACGTTTTCCATCGGAGACCGTTCTTCCGGCAAGGCGCGGTACGGTGGCGCTTTTTTTCGTTCGTTCGTTCGTTCTTCTATGTTCCCACGATCGACGTCATCCAATCGTATTCTGTTCACGTCAACGGATCCATCAAACTCCTACTAGCAGAGGGGGGATAATGAATGAGTGAGTGAGAAGAAGAAACTGGGGGGGGGGGATGCGCCAGGGCACAGCCCCGAACAGAGAAGGAAGTCGTCGGACCACGCATCACATCATTCGCGGGGCTCGTCGATGAGACTGCTTTTTTTTTCTTTTCCCGAGCGCGCAGCGATTGCGCGGATGGATGGATGGATGGATGGATGGATGGATGCATGGATGGATGGATGGATGCATGGATGCATGGATGGATGGGTGGACAAGCGACATAGACACACACATTTACAACATCACACACACAAGTATGAGGCGGCGCGTACGGCCGTACACAGGCGAATGCACATTTCGGCGGTGGCGGTGAGGGTGGTGCTGCTGCTGCGATCATAAGGAGAGAGAGAGAGAGAGAGAGAGAGAAAAAACGAGCAAAATGAAGTCGAAGAAGAACCAGAAGGGAGGAAGGAAGAGAGGGAAGAAGAAGTAACGCGACGAGAAAAGAGATAGTAGAAAGGACCAAAGGAGGATCGAGGTTGAGTCATCGTTTCTTTGGGGGGAGCATCAACACATACAAACCGCGTAGGTGCTTCGCGATTTCTGCACACAGTCGGCGTCCGCGTTCGAACGACGCTTATAATATTCAAAATGAAGAGGCTATTCAAAATGAAGCTGCTGCAGCACGTCCAGGGCCTCGAGGCCCTCGCGCGCGTCCTCGCGCTGCTCCTCGACCACGCTCTCGCATCTCGAAATGGCCTCGTCCCGCGCCTATTATGAGTGCCGAGTGACAAACCGACGTGACGCGACTCACGTGTCGAGTGTGGTCTCTGACGAGGGCCAGGACCGTGAGGACCGCCGAGAGCTGGACGCGGTCGTGAAAGTCTGGCAGAGGCACGTCCTGGGGTGTCGTTACGAGGGCCGAGTGCCAGGGCTCGACGCCCTGCAGGGCCGCTTGAAGCAGGTCGACGGCGGCGGCCTGTCGAAATAAGATAACGCGTTTGTTTCTCTTCTTCTTCTTCTTCTTCTTCTTCTTCAGAAAGAAAAAACAAAACAAACTCACGAGGTAGCGAGCCATGAGGAGCCAGTTGCGATGCTGGGCGTTGGCGTCGGCCCGTCGTCGTAGCTCCTCCGAGTAGCAGCATTCGATCTCGAGGCAGAGGTAACGGACCTGGGTACTCTCTCGGGCCTCGGCGCCGGGCGGGAAGGGCGGCCTTTCGTCCTCCGAGAGGTGGGGCTCGAGAAGGATCCCCGTTTCGAAGGCCGACTGCATCGCGCTGGCGGGGTCCTCGTCGTCGTCGTTCTGGTCGGTGACGAAGGCGCTCATCACGGGCGGCGGCGCGGTAGGCGGGGACCGCAGCCGCCGCCCCCGGTACTGTCGGAGGAGCGAGTCGCGCAGCGCCTCGAGACCAGCTCGATTCTTGCGAGCCGCGAAGATGGCACCTTTCCATCGCGCGGTGCAGTCCGTCAAGGGCCTCGGCTGGTGCCGCCGCGGGACCGCCCGAAGCTCCGTCTCCGAGTGGGCGAACGTGCACGCTTCCCCCCGCGGACACTGCTCGGGCGCGCCCACCTCGGCGTACCGGCACAGCCGCGTCTTGAACATGGACTGCCGCGGCCCGCGCCGCCCGTTCTTCGCCGGCGAGCCCCCGACTATCATCGGCTGAGGCTGCGGCCAGGGCGTCAGCGCGATCCGCTGCCCGCCCCACGTCGATTGCTGCTGCTGCTGAGTCGGGGACGCCGGCGATTGTTGCTGCTGCGCGCCGAGTCCCGCGCCAAACGTCTGAATCGCCGACACCATCGTCTCGAGGTTCGGCGGACGTCGCAGTTCCGACTCGGAATGCGCGAACCCGCACGACGTGCCGCGCCTAAGTACGAACGAACGAACGAACGAACGAACGAACGAATGAATGAATACGCGCCCAACGGGCAGGACAACATGAGCAACAACAACACGCGGTTTCGGAAACGACGATAGCATATCAAAGCAATCATCCGTTCGCGAGAATAATTTTAATCCAAAAAAAGAGACGAGACGCTGGGTGATTGATTCGTTACGGGCAACGGCCGCCGCGGGCAACGTGACGGCACATGCGCGTCTTGTACCTGAGCTGCGCGTAGTGGGCCTGCATGGCGATCTGCTGCTCGGGCGTCGGGAGCGTCGTCGTCGTCGTCGTCGTCGTCGTCGTGTGGCGGTTTTGTTCGCGCGGCTGCTGCGCGGCGTCGGTGCCGTAGGGCGAGACCGGACCGTAGGCGGGATCGTCACCAAATGGCACGTAGGTCCAGGTCGCCTGCTGCACCGCCTCGGTCGGCGAGAGACCGAGGCCCGGGATAGGGTAGGGCTCGCCCTCGCTCGCGCGGCGCGCGGGACGGAGCTCGTCTTCGGAATGCGCAAAGTGACAGTAGGCGCCGTGGGCACAAGTCCCCGTGGCCAGGATGTGACGGCACATCTGGGTCTTGTAGAGCTTTTGGCGCCGCGCCATCGCCGCCGTCATCTGCTGCTGCTGCTGCTGCTCCTCCTCTGGAAGCCCCCCATTTGGCTGCATCGCAGCCTCGTCCTTCTCCAAAGTCCAAAGCCCAATAACCGAGTAGCGCCCTATGGTCCCGAGGCGTCCGACGGCCGAGCAAAGCGTCGTCGTGACGCCCAGCGCAGCCCAGCCATCGCGCAATGCTCGACAACTACGGCCCCATGGAATCCATGGCCAGACCCTCGAGGCGAAAGTGCTGGCGTCAGTTGTATGTTGTTGTTCCACTAATGCGTACATTTACAATTACAACATTCTTCCTCCCTCCCAACCCTGTTCGGGCGGCGCATCTCCGAGATGATGTCTCTGGTGGTTGCGTTGCTGTCTGTCGATGCGTTGGTTCTCGACAGCAGGGTGCCCAAAAAAACGGTGGCCGTCGTGGGAGCCTCGGGAAACGTCGGCAAGCTCGTCACGAGGCGGCTCCTGGACGAGGGGCACGCCGTGCGCGCGGTCGTCAGGACTCCGCAGAGCGCCGACAGACTCGCCGCCTTCCTCGACGACGCGACCCCCGAGGTGAGGGTCGCGGACATCGCCGACCCCGGCAGCGACCTCGAGGCGGCGCTCGGCGGCGTCGCGGCCGTCGTCGTATGTACCGGAACGACCGCGTTTCCCACGACCGCGTGGGCCGGTGGCGACGTAGGCGTCGACGACGTCCCGCGCGTCGTCCTCGCGACCTGGTGGGAGTGCGGCTTCGACGTGCGCGCCACGATCGACAAACTCTCCGAACGCGGCATGCAGACGCCAGACGTCGTCGACGCGGTCGGAGTCGAACGTCTCGCCGCTGCCCTCGGAGACGACCTCGACCATGTCGTTCTCATGTCCTCGCTCGGCGTCACGAGGCGCACAGCCTTTCCCTTCACAATACTTAACGCCGCCGGAGTCCTCGACGCCAAGGCGAGGGGCGAGGCGGCCGTCGTTTGCGCCGCCCGAGCGCGGGGAGCCGCCTTTACTATTCTCCGCCCGGGCCAACTCTTCGGACCCCCCTACGACAACGACACCTATCTCGGCACCATCGCCAAACTCGACAAGGATCTTGGGACCCGGGCGGTCGCGATCGCCAAGGGCGACGACGCCGCCGGCGACACCCTCCGCTCCACGCTCGCCGACGTTATCGTCCAGGCCCTCCATACCCCTGCGGTCCGAAACACGGACTTCACCGTCCTCACCGTCAAAGGTCCTTCGCCCTCGAAAAACGACCTCGCCGCCCAACTCGAGGCAGCCTTGGCCTGACGGCGTTGCTCGCATTTCTTGGTATCGAAAAAATGGGACACGGGTTTCTTTTTCAACCTATTTCTGTGGCTTCCCAGATATTTCAATAATGAGCACCCAAGATTCTTCTTCTTTTCCGGCATTATTTTCTTCCCTTTGTGTCTTTCCTAAAATCCTTTCGTTTAAGAAACCGTCGTCGCCAGCTCAGTCTTTCAGTATGTTGAACACTAAACGCATAGCATAAACGGGAAGTTCAATGTGCGTCCCCGTCCGTTGGAACGGTATTTTTCCGCATTTTCTTTTTAGCTGCGAGAAAGAAATTACCTATAGGACGCAAGAATGCTTCGGACGTCTTCCGTTTTTTCTCGCGATAAACAGCGTCATATGATGACTCGCGCCTTCGAGGCGAACGACGGCGGACCGCCACGCGGCTCGGGATGACGACACAAACCGTCCGGCGGCCAAAGAGGCGGAAAACCAACCGCCGCCCATAGCCGACTTCCGAACCCCCGAGGAAGACGGGGAACGAGCGGATGAGGACGGGGCCGCCCGCTTGATCATCGTGAAGGGCGAGCAGTTCGACATGGAGTTGCCGATCGTCGTGAAGAGGGGTCGAAAGGAGCATCGGCCGCAGAAGACCCACCTGATTTGGGACGTGCAGCAGCGTGACCCCGTGCTCCCAACGTCCACGCGATGCCCGTCGCCTTCGCGCGGACGAACCTTGACCTCTCTTGAACCCTCTGTTTCAACCAGCGGCGCGACAACGCTTTGAGACAGGCGCCCTTGCCCCCACACCGAGAAGGTACATTTCCCCATCCATCCTCTCGCTTCCGCGCCTGCCGTTCCCTTTCCTACTAATCATAACTTTTTTTCGTTTCTTTCTTCTCTCGAAATTATAACCGCGTGGTTCTCTTACGCATCCTGCGCCTTGCGAGGTCATCCGTCCTCCCGGCGTAGGGTGGCGCTGGTTTGGCTCCCGGGCGGGCCGGTTGGAAGCCGGAATGTCCGCGGGGGGCGGTGTGGTATGGCTGCCCCCTTTGACTCAGAAGGAAAGGTTGACGGCGAGTTGGTTGGTTCTTAATCACAACACTACCTCCGCGTCGCTTTGCGACAAGCCTGATGATGATCACGCTCCGCCGCCGACTCGCTTTTCGGCGCCCCTCGTCAGAACGCCCTGTGATTCTGATCCCGCGCGCTTCGGCGTTGGGAGTATTAGCCTTCGCCCTATGTATGCGCTGGGCTGGCCAATTCATAGCTACTTCGCAGTGGGCGTACAGACAGGCAGGCAGAGGGGCACCCTTGGAGACGCGCCTGCCACGAGGCACACGATCCCCGAGCGAGCTTGACGCCACTCTCGGCGCGCCTTGCGACCGATTCCAAATGATCCTATTAAATGAAAATGGCGTGTGGAAAAAAAAAGTAGCTTTCCTTCCTTATGGCGATGATGATCTTCGTTCGCCCACAGCCTCGACCCGATCGAGGCGAGACTTCATTTAAAATTTCCCCCACATCCGGCATTAATAACTAGAACCCGCGTTCGAATTCGGCCCAAAACGCGTCTGGCTCGCTACCCTCCCAGACAACAGCGAGATCGCCACTTTGGGACACACAAGGCGCAGCATGCTGCGCTGTGGCTGACGGCAGGGTGATTGTGCGGAGAAAGGCGCGTACATCCTCCTCTGCACCCGTCGTCGCCGCCCCCGCTTGCGGGTCGGCAACAAAGACGCACTTCGAACCAACCCACGCGGAAACGCGCCGAACGCCAGCCTCGCTCTCCGCAACAAGCAAGAGCAACCTGCTGGAGTCGAGATCGCCATGGTCGTAGTCTGAGACAAGCTCCCATTGGTATCCTGCGGACACAGGAGCGTCGTCGTCTGACTCGCTGGCCAGCTCGTAGAGACGAACGACGGACGGTCGCCGCGCCGGGAGCTCGGCCGCGACCGGCACTTCTTCGAGGGGCGTCGAGATAACATCATCCGTCGGGGCTGATGATCGCAAAGAAGGCTCGTAGTCTTCGTCGTATTCGCGCACCTGACCAATCTCGCCGTCGTAGTTGTTGTCGAAAAGAAGTCGATCGGCCTGGGAGATGATGGAAAATTCGCTCGGAGCGCCGTCGTACGCGCCTAGCCAGACCGCCGTCTGTATCGCGCAGGAACGAAGCGCTTCGTCGCAGGCTTCCCCAACCCACACAGTGAGCGAGCCATCGCGGAGCACGACGAACGCTCCACGGCGGTCAAGCGTACTCGGCAGCGGCGGCAGCGGGCTACCGTAGTCGGTCGTCTCGACGCAGAGTTTCGAGGCGCAGTCCCCTCGGTGGCGGTAGACGGCGCGATATACAAAAGCCGCCCGCTTATCCACGATCGCCCGTCGCCGCTCGTCCCAGGCCATGAGCTGCGACTGGAAGCCAGAGTTTGGTTCGCAGACGGGTCGGCAGAGCCTGACGGTGGCATAACTCTCGCCAAAGCCAGCGCCCCGGTGCATGAGAAAGGCGATGGCAAGGCCACAAGAACGACTCACGCCCGAAACGCAATGCACGAGCACGCGCCCGCCGGCGTCCCAGGCCGCCTCGACGAAATCAAAGACGGCATACATCGTCCAGCACATATCCTCGGCGAGACCGTCGTCCCGCATATTTAGCAACATGTACCGAAGATTGTGAGGACTCGGCACGATCTGTGCGGCACAGTTGACGACGTGCGTAATGCCGTGCTTCTGCAGTTGATCGAGATCCGTGGCGACTTCGGCGCCGCTCACGTACAAGAACTTGGGTACTACCTCCGAGCAAACACTCTTGTAGCGTTCGAGCTTCTCGCGCTTCATTGTGCTCTCCTTGTCCGCCCTCTGCTGTCGCGGCGCCAGCGACAGCTTGGGCACCGCCGGTCCCATCATCCAGTCAATAACGAAACGGTCGCATCGCCGGCCGCATCAACATCATCAAACTGAAACTGGTAGCGTTGCAATGTCACGCGAACGAACCCCTGCGTACGCCGACAGGAAATTCTGTGGGGTCGATCCGGCAGCCTCGCGGGGTCCTTTCCGGGATCGCTTCGCGGAGTTCGGGCCCGTGTGCCTGGGGTTTGTAGTTGGTAATTGCGCGGAGGGTAGTGACAACCTACATATGGCCTTCTCCACCGTGTTGCCCGTCAAATTGTCATCAACACTTGCCTCAAGGAAGGTGCTCCTTTCCTCGCGGCAGCCACGGCGGCTCGGACAACGCGCCTCTACCGACGCCTCTCCATCACGGTGCACCGCGCGCGTGCCCGTCTCCTTCTTACGGGCCTCCAGTATGTCAAAGGCGGTGCAGCCACCGCCCACCTCCGGCAACGACATTACGCACAGGCACATTTCAGGGAGCGCCAAGGCGCTTACAGAAACGCCAACGGCCCCTACGTCTCTCGGCCGCCGGGTCCCTGGCGGCGCCCGGACGGTTAGGCTAGCGCCTTGCCGTCCCCCCTATAATCGGCTTATACCCATTCGTGCTTACACCCACTCACCCCACTCTCCTTTCACCTCGACGCTCTCAACCCCGCCAATCTAAGCTCCTTTGATCAGCGCACGCTCGCTAACCTTTGAGTCCTAACTACTAATCGACAGATGTTTGTCTGTCTGTCTGTTTGTCTGTCCCTCGATTTAGGGTAAGGATCAGGTAGGCGCGAGAGCCAGACAGTGATCCTCCAAGCCGTCTACGGCGACCTCGCAGACTATTTCCACGACCCGCGGCGGCTGTTTTAGCCAGCGCGCCATTCTCACGCCCCGTCGAAACGATGTTGTCGATGCTGACAACGCGCGCATGACCGCGGCCTTTTTTTCCCGGAGACGAGGCGTCGGAGTTCTTTTAGGCAGACTAGGTTGGGTCGGAAGACGACGCCTCGCTCTTTATAGTCGAGTTTTCAACTCCCTGACAACCAACGGCATGCTGACTTTGATCGCGAGTTTAAAGTCTTCGCAACCTCGACCCGTCGCACGGCCTCTGCAACGGTACCAGATACATGATCGATCGTGTCGTTGTCACCGAGGCTCCTCCAACCTGTATCCCGTAAGGCCCGCCGACGCCAAACGATCACCAAGAGCCAGGGCCAGACGCCCCGCGAGGTCGGCGTCCTCTTGCCCACAAGCCCGTCTTCTGCCACGTCCAGCTCTACATGGCTCTCTGTCGATCGGCAACCCCGAGGATATCCTCTTCTGAGTCGACGACTCCACCCTACCCCACACGTGCTGCGCAATACCGATAAGCCCCCTCCCGGCGTCTACACGCGCACTGTAGGTGAACTTACTGGGACCAGGTGAATTTACTAGGGTTTGAGATTGGGACTAGGTGAACTTAGTGACCAGGTGAACTTACTGAGACCAGATGAACTTACTGGGGGTTTTAGAGTAAACTCAAAGGTTAGCGGCGTGTGCGGATCAAAGCAGCTTAGATTGGCGGAGGCGAGAGCGACGAGCTCGAAGGAGAGTGGGGTGAGTGGATGTGAGCACGACTGTGCTTACGCCGAATTTACTGGGGTTAGAGATTGGGACTAGGTGAACTTGACGGGAATAGGTGAACTTGCTGGGGTTAGAGATTGGGACCAGGTGAACTTACTGGCGAACTTACTGGCCTGCACTTGTGTTTGTCTCTCTGTTTGTTTGTTTGTTTGTCTGTCCCTCGATGTAGGGTAAGGATCAGGTAGGCGCGAGAGTAAGGATCAGGTAGGTGCGAGAGCCAGACAGTGATCCTCCAAGCCGTCTACGGCGACCTCGCAGACTATTTCCACGACCCGCGGCGGCTCTTTCAGCGCGCCATTCTCACGCCCCGTCGAAACGATGTTGTCGATGCTGACAACGCGCGCATGACCGCGGCCTTTTTTTCCCGGAGACGAGGCGTCGGAGTTCTTTTCGGCCGACTAGGTTGGGTCGGAAGACGACGCCTCGCTCTTTACAGTCGAGTTTTCGACTCCCTGACAACCAACGGCATGCTGACTTTGATCGCGAGCTTAAAGTCTTCGCAACCTCGACCCGTCGCACGGCCACTGCAACGGTACCAGATACATGATCGATCGTGTCGTGTCACCGAGGCTCCTCCAACCTGTATCCCTTAAGGCCCGCCGACGCCAAACGATCAACAAGAGCCAGGGCCAGACGCCCCGCGAGGTCGGCGTCCTCTTGCCCAAGCCCGTCTTCTGTCACGTCCAGCTCTACGTGGCTCTCTGTCGATCGGCAACCCCGAGGATATGCTCTTCTGAGTCGACGACTCCACCCTACCCCACACGTGCTGCGCAATACCGATAAGCCCCCTCCCGGCGTCTACACGCGCACTGTAGGTGAACTTACTGGGACCAGGTGAACTTACTGGGGTTTGAGATTGGGACTAGGTGAATATAGTGACCAGGTGAACTTACTGGGACCAGGTGAACTTACTGGGGTTTTAGAGTAAACTCAAAGGTTAGCGGCGTGTGCGGATCAAAGCAGCTTAGATTGGCGGAGGCGAGAGCGACGAGCTCGAAGGAGAGTGGGGTGAGCGCGAGTGTGTTTGCGCCGGACTTACTGGGGTTAGAGATTTGGACTAGGTGAACTTACTGACCAGGTGAACTTACTGGGACCAGGTGAACTTACTGGGGTTAGAGATTGGGACTAGGTGAACTTACTGGCATGCACTTGTCTTCCTAACTACTAATCGACAGATGTTTGTCTGTCTGTCTGTCTGTTTGTCTGTTTCAAAAGGTGAGTGTAGGAATGCCGGTCCTGGTGTGTGCGAGTGCCCGGGGCTATATATACCCCTGTGCTTCCCCATCATAGTGAAACGTGAACATCTGGGGCGAGTCAAGCATGTATGTGTATGCGAGACGATGGGGACCCAGCAGACGACGACGACATCTGCTTAAGATGAACATCTGCGTCGGAGATGAACACCCGGTCCTGGTAAGTGAAAGCGCCCAGATGAGGGGGGTCTAGTGTTTGTGCTAGACGATGGGGCTCCAGCAGTTGGCGATGGCAACTGGTTCAAAGGCACTCACACAGGCACTCACACACTCCTTGCGGCGCAGCGGTGGGGCGGATTCGAACGCGCGATCCACCTCGAGCGCTTTAAGGGCCCATAACCAAAAGGTGAGTGTAGGAATGCCGGTCCTGGTGTGTGCGAGTGCCCGGGGCTATATATACCCCTGTGTGTTTGTCTGTTTGTCCCTCGATTTAGGGTAAGGATCATGTAGGCGCGAGAGTAAGCATCAGGTAGGCGCGAGAGCCAGAAAGTGATCCTCCAAGCCGTCTACGGCGACCTCGCAGACTATTTCCACGACCCGCGGCGGCTCTTTCAGCGCGCCATTCTCACGCCCCGTCGAAACGATGTTGTCGATGCGGACAACGCGCGCATGACCGCGGCCTTTTTTTCCCGGAGACGAGGCGTCGGAGTTCTTTTCGGCTGACTAGGCTGGGTCGGAAGACGACGCCTCGCTCTTTACAGTAGAGTTTTCAACTCCCTGACAACCAACGGCATGCTGACTTTGATCGCGAGCTTAATGTCTTCGCAACCTCGACCCGTCGCACGGCCACTGCAACGGTACCAGATACATGATCGATCGTGTCGTTGTCACCGAGGCTCCTCCAACCTGTATCCCGTAAGGCCCGCCGACGCCAAACGATCACCAAGAGCCAGGGCCAGACGCCCCGCGAGGTCGGCGTCCTCTTTCCCAAGCCCGTCTTCTGCCACGTCCAGCTCTACGTGGCTCTCTGTCGATCGGCAACCCCGAGGGATATACTCTTCTGGGTCGACGACTCCACCCTACCCCACACGTGCTGCGCAATACCGATAAGCCCCCTCCCGGCGTCTACACGCGCACGGTAGGTGAACTTACTGGGACCAGGTGAACTTACTGGGGTTTGAGATTGGGACTAGGTGAACTAGTGACCAGGTGAACTTACTGGGACCAAGTGAACTTACTGGGGTTTTTAGAGTGAACGCAAGGGCTAGCGGCGTGTACGGATCAAAGCAGCTTAGATTGGCGGAGGTGAGAGCGACGAGCTCGAAGGAGAGTGGGGTGAGTGGATGTGAGCACGAGTGGGCTTACGCCGAACTTACTGGGGTTAGAGATTGGGACTAGGTGAACTTACTGGGACCAGGTGAACTTACTGGGGTTAGAGATTGGGACCAGGTGAACTTACTGGCGAACTTACTGGCCTGCACTTGTAACTACTAATCGACAGATCTTCCTAACTACTAATCGACAGATGTTTGTCTGTCTGTTTGTTTGTTTGTTTGTCTGTCTGTTTGTCCCTCGATTTAGGGTAAGGATCAGGTAGGCGCGAGAGTAAGGATCAGGTAGGCGCGAGAGCCAGACAGTGATCCTCCAAGCCGTCTACGGCGACCTCGCAGACTATTTCCACGACCCGCGGCGGCTCTTTCAGCGCGCCATTCTCACGCCCCGTCGAAACGATGTTGTCGATGCGGACAACGCGCGCATGACCGCGGCCTTTTTTTCCCGGAGACGAGGCGTCGGAGTTCTTTTCGGCCGACTAGGTTGGGTCGGAAGCCGACGCCTCGCTCTTTACAGTCGAGTTTTGAACTCCCTGACAACCAACGGCATGCTGACTTTGATCGCGAGCTTAAAGTCTTCGCAACCTCGACCCGTCGCACGGCCACTGCAACGGTACCAGATACATGATCGATCGTGTCGTTGTCACCGAGGCTCCTCCAACCTGTATCCCGTAAGGCCCGCCGACGCCAAACGATCACCAAGAGCCAGGGCCAGACGCCCCGCGAGGTCGGCGTCCTCTTTCCCAAGCCCGTCTTCTGCCACGTCCAGCTCTACGTGGCTCTCTGTCGATCGGCAACCCCGAGGATATCCTCTTCTGAGTCGACGACTCCACCCTACCCCACACGTGCTGCGCAATACCGATAAGCCCCCTCCCGGCGTCTACACGCGCACGGTAGGTGAACTTACTGGGACCACGTGAACTTACTGAGGTTTGAGATTGGGACTAGGTGAACTAAGTGACCAGGTGAACTTACTGGGACCAAGTGAACTTACTGGGGTTTTTAGAGTGAACGCAAGGGCTAGCGGCGTGTACGGATCAAAGCAGCTTAGATTGGCGGAGGTGAGAGCGACGAGCTCGAAGGAGAGTGGGGTGAGTGGATGTGAGCACGAGTGGGCTTACGCCGAACTTACTGGGGTTAGAGATTGGGACTAGGTGAACTTACTGGGACCAGGTGAACTTAATGGGGTGAAAATGCTGGGGTTAGAGATTGGGACTAGGTGAACTTACTGGCCTGCACTTGTCCTAACTACTAATCGACAGATGTTTGTCTGTCTGTCTGTTTGTCTGTTTGTCCCTCGATATAGGGTAAGGATCAGGTAGGCGCGAGAGTAAGGATCAGGTAGGCGCGAGAGCCAGACAGTGATCCTCCAAGCCGTCTACGGCGACCTCGCAGACTATTTCCACGACCCGCGGCGGCGCTTTCAGCGCGCCATTCTCACGCCCCGTCGAAACGATGTTGTCGATGCTGACAACGCGCGCATTACCGCGGCCTTTTTCCCGGAGACGAGGCGTCGGAGTTCTTTTCGGCCGACTAGGTTGTCAAGACGCGACGCTCGCTCTACAGTAGAGTTTTCAACTCCCTGACAACCAACGGCATGCTGACTTTGATCGCGAGCTTAAAGCTGCAACCTCGACCGTCGCACGGCCACTGCAACGGTACCAGATACATGATCGATCGTGTCGTTGTCACCGAGGCTCCTCCAACCTGTATCGTTAAGGCCCGCCGACGCCAAACGATCAACAAGAGCCAGGGCCAGACGCCCCGCGAGGTCGGCGTCCTCTTCCCAAGCCCGTCTTCTGCCAC
>JAQMWT010000547.1:0-51077 GCA_029834535.1 Chrysophaeum taylorii | reverse complement strand
CTTAGACTTCGGTCCTCCGATCAACCCAAGTGATGAGAGAACCAACAAAAAGAGATAGCGTAACGGTTTTAGGGCTTGCGGTTCCTTTAGCCACTTTTGTCATAAAGAGGGTGCATGTCGCATCAACGAGACGCGACCCACTGATCAAAATTTCCTGAATTAACTTGTTCTTTAGTGTAATCCAACATGGTGACCATGTCAGTACGATTACCGATATGAAGTCGAAGATGGTCCATTAGAGCGGAAGAGCCAGAGTAGTACCAGAGGCGAAGATTACGAATTTTCGGGCTTGCGCAAGTAGCGGAGCGTTCCTGTTAGTACTTGAACATGTAGAAATGCTGGATTATGCATTCCTCGAGAGCAACGACTAAGACTTTGTGATAGATCGGGGCGACAGGCCAATTGGACAAACGTGAGCTTGCCGAGTAGAGTGGAGAAGGTATGAAGGATGAACTGTCCATATCCGAAGATGGCTCTCCAGTATTATACGTGGCTGATGGTGACATCGGTGTGGAGGTGGGACGTAACTGCATTAAAATGGGGTACTCTTCGAACAATGCATCAAGTTTAGCCTGACAGTCCAGTGATATAGAACCATCAGTTGTACGCGTTATGCGCATGCCTAAGAGAGTATGGACCTCCTCGAAGTTGTCGACTGAGGATTCCTTTTTCAGGGCTTGCTGGAACTCACGACGTAGAGTTTCCGAAGTGCAAGTAATGACGACGTCGTCTACTGAGAGCGTGCAAATTAGAAATGTGGCGTCAGCTTGGACTTTAGCGTAAATGCAGGTGTCTGTTCGAAATCGTGTATAGCCTAATGAATCAAAGAAGCCGTTTGTGGTTTGATTCCAAAGGGCAGGGCTCTGACGTAATCCATAGAGAGATTTAAGTAGCTTTGGGAGACGACGGCCTTGATATTTAGTATCTTCGGGATCGAGAAGGTAAATGCCTTGTGGCAGTTTGACATAGACATGAGAGTCGATGGGAGCTTGAACAAAATAGGTACGTCGACATGGTAGACGGGAAGTCGCAGATGAGCTGCTAGCGCCAGAACGCTACGGATGCCAGTAAGCTGTGCCATAGGGCTGAATGTGTTGAAAAAATCGGTGCCCAAAGAGGCTAAGAATCCTCGTAGGACCAGGCGTGCTTTATGTTTAATGTACTGACCAGCAGCGTTGGTTTTTATACGTATGACGAGGCGGGTGTCCATAGGCTTTGAGTTGACCATTGGCAGCGCTAGTTTAAAGCAGCCAAACTTAACAATATCAAAAATCTCCTTAGAGATGGCAGCGACATAAGCTTTGCGATCAGCGTCTGAGAGACCTTTAAGGCAGTTCAACTCATATTCATCAATTTTGATATCTTTGGCTTGAATCTTATATTCGTCCGAACCAACCGTGCTGGGGTCATGAGTCGTCGTCAGATGAGTAATTGCGTAAGAAGCGACATAATCGTGCAGATGAGCGTGATCGGGATCTGCGACGAGTTGAACAACTAGTAGAGGAGCATCACCAAGGTGGGCCTCGATGTAATGCGATTGCACGGTGATATAGTCTTCGATGGCGGGGAGGTGAGGCTCCGAGGCACCATAAGAAGCGTCATTATGATCCAAAATGGAGTGGGGTGTGAGCAAAGCATAAACATATTGAGCGGGAGGAACTTGAAAGGCGTGAGCATGTTCAGAAATTAGATGAACGAGAGCTTGAGGAAGGTGATAGTCTGCAAGGTTGACGTCGTCGCAGAAGTGAACGTGAGGAGCATCAGGCGATGGGTGGCTATGGCTCCTATGACACATAACTGAAGAGGACTGTGAAAGCGCTTGGTGCACATGGTGATGAAGTGATGGTGTAAATTCCCCCTCTGGAGGTATAGCCGTCCAGTGGATGCCATGAGCAAGATGAAGGGAGTGGAGGGTGGTGTCGCAGAAAGTTGTGTACTGCTTGGAGAGGTCGTACTTGAAGTCGGCAAGCGTACCACCGGCTTGTTTATAAGCGGCAACAGTAGGCGAGGCAATACGAGTAAGAACATCCTTGAGATTGGTTTTGCGACGAGGTTGAGGGTGATGAGAACCACGGGTGGGACGTAGGACATCCTGGGAATAGAGAGACCGATAAGATGGTAAAAGTGGCAAAGTGTTGGAGGACACTTCAGATGTAGGTGTGGTGGCGGAAGTAGCGAGTGCAGAAGCAGCTGGAGCACGTGTGGGAACGGGAGAGGGAGCATGGAGATGAGAAGAAGGAGTCCCCCTCTCGTGGTCAGTGTCGGTAGGCATAGCATTCCCCCTCTGCGCCGCATCATTGGGGGTGCTGTGAACAGAGCAGGGAATGTCGGGTGAAGGTGCTGGAGGTGGATGCTTTTCATAATCAGGAGGAGATTTGGAAATAAGATGAGGAAAAGTCAGTTTATAGGAAACACGGACTTGGCCGTTTTCAGGATTAAGGACAACATCGGCTAAATAATTAACATGGGGTGTTATTAAAGGATTTATAACGTTAGCACCACATAAGTAGATGTAGGGACGACATCGGGGTTCATATTTATGAAATTCGTTAGGTTCCAAATGCAGATAACAAACAGAACCAAAAGGTTTGAGGTAGTCCTGTTGGGGAACATTACATTGGTCTAACAAAACTTGTTGGGGGCTTAGGACTTTATTGTAAATACGTTCGAGGGAAACGTTAGGGAGGGGATTATACGATTGGATGGCATGTATAACAGCCCACGGGTAGTGTGGTGCCGGATCTGTTAGGGGGTGACCTTTATAGGATACATTAAGCATATGCCGGAGTCGTGTAGACGCGGCAGTGGCTATGTGACCAACAGCGGCTTCTACTTCATGATTAAAGACATGTAAGTAAGGGGGGAACGCGGACATATTAATACCATGTTCCACACGGAAGGGGGTTGTAACATGCTGAGATAAATAGGGTTTAAAGGAATCACAATAGATTTGTTTGAGTTGTACATGAACATAAGTAGAGCAAAAATTGCGGACAAACTCAAGGGCGTTACAAAATTCGCTGGAGTTAGTGCTACGACAAAAGTACACTAACAAAAATTTAGAAATGAGACACTTAAAAACAATGATATGTCGAAAGGATCCCCATTCAGAGAGAACGGATACGTAACCACCGTCACATGCCCAGGCTTCACCAGGTTGAAAAATTTTTCGAATGATGGTTGCTTGGTAAGGTGATGTGGATGAGGAAAGCGTTTTTTTATGAATCGTACAATCCACACAGAACTTACGGTAGGGTACGTCAGATGGGTGGTGTCCAGGACTGGCAATAACCTGAACAGCTTTTATAGCTTGAGAATCACTAGAATGGTGGATGTTGTGAAAATTGGTAGCTCGTTGTTGCGCATCTCGAAATGCGAGGGTGCCCCTGGCATGAACTTTCTTATCGAAGGGCGCATGCTTCTCATGGAGCTGTCTTGGCGTTATAAGAGGAATTTGTTTTTCTTTAGTAGGAGATGATATATCTGCGGATGAGGTGTTAGAGAGGAAGACATGAGCTACTGAATCGAGATGAAAAGATGGAAGTTCGTGGTTAGAAGCAAGATTATCACAACATGAGAGTTTTTTATTGGAGATGTAGAACATTGTAATGGAACTCTGGTGTAATAATAAAGATGTATCTGTTGGGAATATATTTGTGAATAAGGATGACCTATAGTTTTTGGTTAGAGAGGCATGATCAGGGTCAAACGATGGTGATAGCGTTAATTTACGCAAGTCATAGACAAGCTGACACAAATGTTTATAAATTATGTGATATGTTCCAGCCGGAATAGCATTAGCGATTATGTCACAGCATAGGTCCGGGGACAAAGACAAAAGAAAATTGATTTGGTACGCTGTGAAGTTATTGGCGCGTGCCAATTCGCGAGTTGAGTAGTGTCGAATGCGATCGAGTCGTGGATCGTACACGAGCATATTAGCAAATCCACGAATGGTAGGAGTAGGAGTGTATATAGAATGAACTTTGGCACCCATCTTCCTATCGCTTGATGTAATAAAGCCCAGGTATCTGCTTTGGGACATATGCATGTCACTTAAAGCAAACATTTTATCGATAAATTCGAGACGATTTTCCTGAGGGTAGAAGACAAAGAATCGCGAAATACAGGAGAAGTATAGGGGACCAGTGCTTGTACTAAACGACGCGTGTCTTGATTTTCATTATTATGATGGTATGCTTGGCAAAGCCAAAGAAAACCAGTAACAGGTTCGAGAGAAGCAGTCTTATCAATTCCGGCATCATATGTTAGGAAGGTATAGGTGTTGCCAAAAGCATTTATATGTGCCTGGTATGTAGAAGAGAGTTAGAAACTGTTATGTCTCCGCCTGTATGTCTTCCACCGGTGATGTAAATGATGGAGGAAGTAGAGGATTTATTTAAAAATAACCTGTGAGATGGTTGGTTAGATTCGATAGTTGTAATACAAAAGGACACAGGTAGTGTGATAGATTTAGGGAATAAGCGTCCCATAATATTATAGAGGAGCACGAAAGCTTTGAGTTCAATAGGGGATCTCATGCAAGCAAGTGGTTTTCTTGAATTAGTCAAGAATCCCAGGCGAAAGTTAGAAATGCCCTCCATTTCATCTTGACTGGGATGTTCGACTGTTTTATTAGAGTGCAGACGAAGGAACAGCATAGTTAAGGTTTCAAGCTCAGTCACAGTTAAGCGCACGGATCCTGTACGACTAAAAATGTTGTAGGTTTTAGGTGTGGACACGAATGGTATGTCGGGAAAGACCTGCGTCCAAGGTTCGTCGACTATTAACTTGCGACTGATGGAATTAGCGTGGTCTGCAATGTCCAGAAAGGAAGTGACTCGTTTGTTAGGCCATGAAAGCAGATCAAGAGGGCCGGTGTTATATTTGCGTGCAACGAGGATCCATCTTTCTCTGGCTTGATAATCTCCACATAGATAGCATGGAAATCGGTCACATATATCCACCGTATAGTGCATCGTTGAGAAGATGAGATTAGCAACTCGTATATGATCTTCATACGATGCGGAGTGTGGTGGTGTCATTTCCATGAAAAGAACAAGCGGCTTTAAAAGCTCAAGTACACTTAGAGCACTTGGAAACAAGGAATCATCCATATCACGCTCGAAGGTGGAAATGGATCTCCCATTGATTATGTTGCGATTTGTGCATGGTGATGTCAATTCCACTATATCGGTGTAATATCGTGCACGTTCAACGTCCGATGCTCGATGGAGATATGTCAGAAACTTAGGTAGGGATGGGAAACTTCGATGGAACTACCAAAGCGTCTTCGTAGCATGTGCGTGATATTGTCGTCGCTCTCAACAAGAACTTTAACGTTGATGTTGATTTGCAAGTCATTAGAAGCGCAAGCCAAGAATGCAGGAGTGGACATCCCAGAGCAAAGTAGAGTTACAGTAGGTGTTCGTGGGCTAGGAGACGAATTACTGTGTGAAGCAAACGTGTGGTAACCTTGCGTCACACGGGAGGTGGGAAATGCTTGCGTATGTAAGGCACCTGCGAATGCATTGACTCCAGGATGGTTTTAAGCCATGGGACGTAAATTACGCGTTCCATGAGGGTGGAATATAGTATAAGCATTTCGCGTTGTTCATTAAAAGCACACGGTCTGAACTGTAGTGAGCGAAGTTCCATTTTACGCGGCTTTGCTTGTTGTCGCGAATAAATTGGTAGAGTAGGCAACAGGTTATTATGTCTAAACAAAGTAATCTTGACATTATCATCAATTTCACTCTGGATAGATGATTGTCCTTTAAATTCAACTCCATAAAGATGTATACCAAGTTTATCTTCTCCCCATTGAGTCATACTGTTGATGTGCAGATCGGGATCGTTATGGTCGTTTTGCTTGGGTAGAAAAAGCGCAACGTCTAGCTTTACATATCCCACATTTGGATGCTTTGGGAGAGCGGGAATGACGGTCCTTATAATCATAGCATGTGTGATTCTCTGCGTATCCGTAGCAGTCTGGATAGCAGGTGATAAGGACTCGGGTAGCTTTACGATGTGGATAGGATCAGCATAACGTTTAAAGTTAATTACATGTTGAGAAGCACATGTGTCAGCATATCCTGGCGAAGTCATTTGCGGCAAATTGCACTCGTTGTACAGTTTAAGCATTGTTGCATAACAGGCAAGTGTTGACCTTTGACCAAACACGCACTGTGTCATGAAACTTTGCGTTTGTTCGGAAGGCACAACGACGAGTGTAAAACCAGAGTTTAATTTTGGTAGCAACACAGGGGGATCCGTGCCATCTTCATTATCTTCGTTGGGTAGATTAGTGGGGAGCTCAGAGTGCGAGGAAGTTTCCCGAGCTTGACGACGAACGATAGCATTCTGAGCTTTAGCATTTATGTGCTGCAATAGCGGCTGAGGGATGTTATCGATTTCATCATCTTTAATGGACGGGAAAGTGTGGAACATTTTATCTGTATCAGCAGTCCCCCTCTGCTCCGCATCACTGGGGGACGCTTCAGGAGCAGATGTTTCAGTTTGATACTTTTCTTCTGAAACATGAGATTCCTTATCGGCTTCTAAAGAGGTTCACAATGGTATTGGATATAGTATCGACTCGAGATAAGTAGAGATGAACTTGGGTGGCTTCGTCAGGATCTAAAGACTGTGTCGAAGCTTGAGAAGCGGTTTTCCATAGGGTACTCAGTAAGCTTTTCATTTCCTCCTGTACCATTTTAGAGTCGGCAGAGGGGTTGGGATTCGCTTCCTGTAATTTACCAAACAGGTGGCGAAGACGATCAACTTGATAAGTAGCCCCGTCCATAAGAGACATATTAGAGCGTGCATTACGGTTAGAGGAGGGTGAGTAGACAGGACGATCGAAGCTGGTACCTTTGACGATATAATTTGAAGGTGGACGATAGTACGACGTGTCACGAGGTAAAATTGTCGATGCTTTATCTTTTGCATTAGGAAGCTTACGAGCGTTGTAGCCAGACTGTCCAGCTACAGTAGCTAACAACGAGTAAGCATTATTTAGAGAGTCGTGGGATTGATGAATAGTATCCATCAATGATACCTTAGGTGGCTTGGTAGCGGTAGTACCAGGGATGTAAGGGACTCCGGAAGCGGGTTTATCCAAGCGTCTGTTAGAGGAGAACTTTGTTTCATTGTATATCTTTAACAAGAACTCCAATAACGGACGAACGTCGTTAGGATCAACTAGCTTTAACAATTCAGGATCGTGAATCGAGTTGTTCCCAGAGCGTGTCTCGTATAGTTTACACCATTCCAATAAAGATTGAGAATAGCGCTCGTGACCCGAGGGATTAGCATATAGACGGTAGATCTCCTCGTGAGCTTTAAGAGTGATTATGGAGTTATTAAATTGGATTGATGCTTCATCATTATTTTATTGCTTTGCCTGAGATTGGAAAGCAAGGAGTTGTTCGACAAATACATGGGCATGCTACCAATTAACATTTAAAGACATTCGATTAAACTGAGATTTAAGCTCAGTAACATCTGTACAAGACACTGTCTCATAGTAATGGTAAGCTAAAAGCATTACTGCACGTAGTTTATTAGGATGTGCAGTAAGTGCATATATCTTCTTTAATTGAGGCCACATAGCGAGTGCGGGTTTGTCTTGTGATTCCAGATTCAAAAATGTGTACAAGAAACCAGCATAAGTTTCGCAGTGTTTGATCCAGTCGGTATTAGAGAGACCTGTAAAGGATATGTTAGTTAGAGATGGATCATGCACAATTGATTTAGGGAATCGGGTATCTAATAGATTGATGACACGTTTAACATCCTCATTTAATTCGAGACGAACGAGATTGTATGACTCTTGGTAATAAAGTCGTTCGAGATTATTACGGACATCAACTGTTAGTTGATGTGATGAGTTGACGTGCCAAGTTTTAAGATGATCATGCAGGGCATCTTCATCAGGCAAGTTTAAATCGTTTACTTGTTCAGCTTTCCATTGAGCGAAGATGATATCAACTTCTTGTTCAAGAAGTTGGTTATACTCCGGAGCATTCCGGGTGTAAGCTTCATATGAATCGAAGCAGAATAACGCGTCCACGTATGGACCTGTCATATGCCTGCGACGCACCTCAATTTGCAAGCTCACCTTGGTTGAGTTGTCTTGGAAACGCAATCCTGCGTTAATTTTATCAACGAGGATTTGTTCTTGTTTGTAGATATCCGTAGTGGATATTGGTTTTTGTTTTGACATGGTTGTGACCTATTAAAGAATAGGTTATAGGATTGATAGACATATTCGACACAAAAGAATGAAGGGTTTCTCGAGTGCGGGTTATATGTACAGTACGCTATTTTAAGCGTGGGCTTATTTACAAGACCAAACAAATCAACATGCTATTTAAAACCAGGACGACTTGAGACTGAAGAATGGATTAATTCTCTAGCAGTCAGTCTTTTGTTGGGGAATAGGAGGAAATGCCCGTACAAGTTTCCGCGGCTTGTGTAGGAACAAAATTTAATTTTATTGGCAATGCGAGTGCATATGACCAGTGACCGACCCAACTCGGTCACAAATCAAATTAACTGGTGGGCACATACCGTCACACAACAAATATGTACAGTAGACCACCGCCAAACACATTGTCGCATTGTATCGTGATCAGGCGCAAATTGATCACTCCCTTTATACGTACAACACAGTTGGGCTGACACACCTACGCAAATGGGCCCATAACCTGGTGAGATTTGACCCTCTCCGGGTACATGGTAGAGACTGCGTGCAGTCTTAGGCGTGTACAGACCATTCCGCTTGCCACATGCGACTATACAAGGTAGGGATTTAAGCCCTAACTCCTTAAGGACATTAGGCCCCATAGAAGCGTTTACACTGACAACGAGGAACGAAGCCTCTGTTAATTAAACAGAAAACCCCGTACCTGACGGTACGCACCTGGAGGCCTACTCCATGTTGGAAAAGAGCTTCAGACTGGGTTCTTCATAGTCATGAAAAGTATAATTGCGGAAGGGTAAGGAAGGAAGGAGGGAAAGCCGTATTACGGAGAGAAAACCCTCTTGTAGAGATAGGTGTGAAATGTTCCAGTGTCGCACGCATAATAGTGTAGCTCTCTGGACAAACAGACAAACAAACATCTGCTAATTATGCAGGGAATTCCGCTAGGCAGTGGTTAGATCACTGAGAGACCATCCCGTCTCACCGCGCGAGTCTGGCAAGGTAGGTTTCAGGGAACTAAAGGCAGTGGTCCCCCTAGCCTCGGCACACGACAGACGATACATAGCAACACATCAGTGTAACATGTAATTACTACGTACCTGCGGGACGCGCTAGACCATGATGATGAGCTTGAGGCACAGATCAGAGGACTAATTGACTGTGTAGAAAGGAAGAAGAAGGGTAAGGAAGAGATCGCGCTCTCAACGGACGGAATAAGGGTGGGATTTAGCAGATTTCCCTGCACCCCCTCGAGATGTCTTGTAGTAGAGGAACATGACATCTCTTGAGAAATGTGGTGGAGGACGAGATCAGGATAAACAAGAGGTGCACCTTCAGAGGTCACATAAAGTGGCACAACAGGTTCATCAGCAGACAGATGTCAAGGCTTGGACTTGGTGATAACACTCTGAATGCTTTTAGCAAGGGAAACTTTGAAGGAGGGAAGTGAACGTGAATGTGAGGCAGATGTCAATGATAACGGTGAGGAAATTGCTTGGTCCTCTTGGACTTCACATATGGCGGAAACGTCATCATCTTCAGGTTCAGAAGGATGATTGATGCTCTTTGCACAGCAATGTTGAGGTACGATTCTGCGAGTAAGAGTGGGCAATTGATGCAAAATTTGTGGGATAAGGCTGCTCAATTGTAATTCATCGAGGTTATTCTCGAGGAACTGTGGGATGGTGAAGGGATCTTGGAGGGACTCAGTTTGTTGTAAGGCTGGATGATGAGTCGTGCGGATTAACTCGTTTCGGAGTTGAATGAGAGTATCATCCGGCATGCCAAACATTAAGTCGTGTTGGTCATTCAGAGCGAGAGTGAGTCTGTTGAGTAACTCACACACCTTGAATAGGGTTACCAGCAAAATATTGGTATTGGTAGTGGCTGGAAATAGCCGATTTTCCATGTCACGGAGGTTTGTGACAGCAGTGGTTAAACGGCATTTTCGGTAGTTAAGGTGTGGAGGCGTTGGTCCAGTTGCCCATATGACGTTTGGAGAGCCACAACCTGTTGGGTAAGTTGAGTTACTTGAGAAGATAATGCCGAAAGATCTGGGAAGGTGGTAGTAATAGGTTGTGTTGGTGCCGGGGCAGTAGGTGCCACTGGCGGGTAGTTTAACGACTTTTCGGTCGCAGCGGTAAGTTCGTTATAGAGATCAGGGTAACGTGATGATAAGAGCTTAGCAAAATCTTTGCGATCGGTGTCGCGGAAGGTAGTCGGTGAAGATATTTCGTCAAAGATAGATGGTGGTCGTTCATCATCCGCTAGTGTGTTGTACTCAGCAATGTGATGTACGAGAGAGCGGCAGAGAGCGTGAACCAAAGGCGGATAAGCACTTGCCTTAATAATCGACTGCTTCTTTGCATGTGTGCGAACAATTGTCACAATAAGCGACAAGTGTTCCAGATGAAGCCGAGAAATAAACTTGAGGTTGAAGGGGTAGGCCACCGCATGTTGTGAGTCTGTTGAGAGTGAGGAAGGCATAATGATATCATCGGGTAGAGAGTGTTCCTTGATTAGTTCTTGTAGCAGTGCTTGCAGATCCAATGGGAGAACGTAAACACGGAGGATGGTGGCACGGAGGTGACCAGCGGGTGATGACTCACAAGGAAAAACGATCATACGTGCGTTCCACGCGAGGAAAAGAAACGAGAGGGCAAGGTGGTCGGAGTTTCTACATGCACAACACATACCCATAGTCGGAACGGAGACGGGTATGAAGGCGTTCCTAATATGTGATTCGCTGGCGAGATGTTCTAGGACAGCAGCAGGTAGCTCATCTATCTTCCTTCTATAATTGGAGACACAGATTTGGAGCGGTTTGCCGTCCTTGTCGAAGCATTGAAGACAGTGGAATGTGGATTGCTGGGTCTCCTTCTTGAGACCTCGATAACAAAGTGTAGCGTGTATTGCAGGTGCAGAGGGAAGAGGGAAGACGACTGGTGTCCTGACTGAGCAAAAGTTCGACAATTCCATGAAGACCTGGTAGTCCAAGTGATCGCGAGATGCGTAGATAGAATCAAGTGCTTTGAATAGGTCAGTATGTAAAAAGGACGATAATAAACTGGTGAAAGGGGTTTTGAGTTTTTGGTCTGACAGGATAGATGATCCTTGTTCCTGCTGAGAGACATTAAACACCACAGCATCGGCAAATGTTGCTAGGGAGTTGGAGCCAGGACGGATCGCAGCAGCAGAAGACGAGAGCAAACGGGTAATGTCGTCGCGATTCGGTTTCCTGCGGTTCGGAGGAGTGTTGGTAGACGATTCAGCGGGCGTAAGTGTGCGAGGTAGTTCGCGACGGGCGGGCGTGACTCCACGTGGGTGGCTGCTGCGCCAGTGATGCATTGGCGACGCACACAAAAAAATGTAGTGGCAAAAAATGAGGGCTAGTTTAATGACATTGCGGTCAGGGCTAGAGATTAGGTATCTTCTTGGTCTGAGTCAGTAGCATGGTGCATACCTAGAAGAGAACGGAGCGTGGTAAAGTC
This sequence comes from Chrysophaeum taylorii, assembly GCA_029834535.1. Lineage (NCBI taxonomy): Eukaryota > Pelagophyceae > Pelagomonadales > Pelagomonadaceae > Chrysophaeum > Chrysophaeum taylorii. The sequence goes on along the minus strand of JAQMWT010000547.1, from coordinate 39,380 downwards.
GGCTGCAAGAGGCTTTGTAAAGCCATCAGCTACATTTAACTTGCCAGGGACATGGTGAACACGAATTTTCTGTAGTGCGACATATTCGCGAATTTTGAACCATCGAGTAGAAAGGGCTTTGCTGCGAGAAGAGCCGTCAGGATTATTGGAAGTGTGCACAGCTGCAGCATTATCAGACAAGAGAGGTAGGCTTCTGATGAAGCGCATATCCTCGGCAATAGGATTGTCATCAGCGTCAAAATCGGAAGGAGGGTCAGCTTGCGTATTCATGTAGAATGTCGGATTAACAACAAACGAAAGCTCAAGAAGTAACTTACGGAGCCAGACTGCTTCGTCAGCGCAGATGCTGAGAGCAATGAGCTCAGCTTCGTGGGTAGAACACGAAACTATGGATTGTAGTTTGCTTTTCCAGGCGACGAGGCAGTTGAACAGGTAGAAAACAAAGCCAGTAGTGGACTTTCTGTCTTCCTGTTCCAGTGAAGGAGCATTGTCAGCATCCACCATAGCAACTAGAGGGTCGAACTTGCCAGCAGCAATGTCTTTGTCCCGGTAGTCGATTATTGTTGACAGGTCAACTCTGTTGGATGAAATGACGCGTAGATGATTTTCGATAGCGTTCCCTTTAGGGTGAAACCAGAGACGAAGAGCTCGATTGGCAGGTTTGCTGAGGTACCTTAGGAGGTGACAGAGCATTTGGACATGCACATAGGTAGGAGAGTGCATACCTCGGGAACAGCGTCCGAGAGCTAGGGAGAAATCGGGGCGACACGCAACTTGCATGAAGACCAATTTGCCAAGTAGAGTAGCGAAGTGATCGTGGATATAAATTTCCACTTCGGTAGAAGGGGAGCCTTCTTTATAAGTAAAAGTGGGCGACATAGGATACTTTAGTGGGGTGAGATTTTTTAATATAGGGTGATCGTTGAATAATGCTTATAGTTTGGCTTGGACATCTAACGATATGGATCCATCCGACGTTCGGCAGACACGCATTCCCAGAAGAGTATAGGCCGGCTCGAATTGTTTCACAGAGAGCGCTCATGTAACGCTTATTGTAACTCTGTTTGGAGAGTGTCATCATTTGACACTATAACAATATCGTCCACTGATAAACTGCAGATGACGAAGCGAGTGTGTGTGGACGTATGAACATATAGTCAAGTATCCGCATGGAGTCGCTTGTATCCAAGACTCCGAAAGAAGCTGTCAATCTCTTTGTTCCAGAGAGAAGGAGATTGTCTGAGTCCATAGAGGGATTTCAGCAACTTGGGTAAACGGCGGCCACGGTATTTATCGTCTTGAGGATCGAGTAATTTGATACCATCCGGGAGTTGGACGTAGACGTGTGCGTCGATGTCGGACTGGACGAACGCGTTGGGCACGTCACTATGGTAGACCGGTAGGTTTTTGTAAGCCGCAATTGCTAAGATGACACGTATAGCAGTCATAGTTGCCATAGGGCTAAACGTCCCAAAGAAGTCAGCGCCAAGTGAGGCTAGAAATCCACGCAAGACTAATCTGGCCTTGTGCTTGATGTAATCGCCAGACGCGTTCGTCTTGATCTTGAGGACGAGTCGACCGTCAATTGGACGAGTATAGGCATCAGGTAGAGATAGCATAAAGCAGCCGAAACGCACTATATCATGTCGTTCCTTTGCGATGGCCTTGACATAGGCTTGTCTGTCTTCAGGAGAAAGGCCTTTAAGACACCTGAGCTTGTACTCGTCAATGGATACGTCGGCCTCTTGGACCTTGTATTCGTCCGGACCTACGGTGGCTGGAGAGCCATAGTTTAGCGACGTTTCGTTCGAAGCAGTGTAAAGGACTTCAGGATATGCGTGAGTGGCGCAAGTGGAAGGGGTAGAGTTGTCAGGTTCCAAGGAAACCACAAGGAGTGTTTTTTCGTGAAGTACCTGGGTGATGTACTCGGTAGAGCATAGGAGGTATTCCTCCAGGTCAGACAATTCGGCGGATGTAGCGCCAAACTCAGATGGCGAGTGATCGATGAGACTGGTGGGTGCCAGGTAACAGTAAGCGTATTGCAATGGAGAGACACCAAACGCTGAAGCATGTTCCATGAACATAGCGACAAGTGAAGACGGGAGGTGGCCACGAGGAGTGGCATCGGTGAGGAGGTGTGTAGCTACTGGAATGCTGGATGCGCATTTGGTTTGCGAGAAAACACCATCGAGAAAGGGGTAGCGAGATAGAAGATCGGTACGCAATGGAAGGAGGTGTTTGACCAGCAGAGCCTGTTCCCCCTCTGGGCAGAGAGCCGTCCAGGGGATGCCACCAGATGTGTTGAGGGAGGAGAGAGTGGGTGATTTGAAATCTATAAAGCGATGTTGAAGGTCCCAGCGTAAGTCAGCGAGTTTGCCACCAGCGGCTTTATAGGCACCAACCGTAGAAGCCTGGAGCCGAGCATTGACAGAAGTCATGGAGTAGGCTTCGCGCTGGTTGGGGCGCTTAGTCCCCAGGACAAGTTGAAGGTGGTCTTGAGAGAACAAGTCCTTGTAAGAAGGGAGAATTGGCGGTGGCGAAATGGTATTGTAGTCAGTAGAAGTATTGTCGTCAGCAGGAGGTGAGGCTGCTGGTGTAGGCTTAGGGGAAGGAGGCGGAGTTGGCGACGGAGCAGGAGCGGGAGTGCGCCCCCTCTCAGTATGAATCCCCCTCTGCAACGCATCATCGGGGTCTTCATCTCGATGAGGGTTAATGTCGAAGGATACTGGCGGAGCATCAGGTGGAGGAGCATGTTCAGGATCCAGGGCGGAGCGGCGAATCATGTAGGTGACGGTCAGTTTGGAGGTGATGCGAAGCTGGCCATTGTCAGGATTAAGGACAACATCAGCTTGATGGTCAACATGAGGGGAGACAAGTGGATTTTGGGAGTAAAAAAAAAGTAGTAGTTGGCGCAGCACAGGTAGAGATAGCGTCGCCGAGAGGGCTCATACTTGTGGTGTTCGTGAGGCTCAAGGAGGAGGAAGCACTCGCTGCCGAAGATCTTGAGGGAATCATGTTGAGGTGTTGCTAGTTGATTATACAGAAACTGCTGAGGGCTGATGATGGCATGGTGAATGCGTTCGAGTGAGGCATTTGGCAGGAGATTGTACGATTGGATTGGGACCGGGTCGCTCTTGGGATCATGGTTTACGTACCCAGGGATCATAAATTGTGGGTACCCCTATGGCACTATAAGAAGTCAAATGTTGGGATCAAGTGTTTAACGGTGCTACGTGGCTGCAACCCTGCCCTGACTCGCTTGAAACCGCTATACAAAAAAGGATGGACGCGCAAAGAGGTGGCGGTGCGGGTGCTTGAAGGTTTTGGTATGGTTAGTGGGCACGCGCACAGAGGTGGTGGGGTGGGGTGGGGTGGGGTGGGGTGGCAGCCGAGCCTGGAATGGCATCGCGCCTAGTTGCGGCCGCGGCCGCGGCCGCGATGTCGAGCAGACTTCGCGCTCGGCCTAGTGGTCGGACCGGAAGTCGTGGAAGAACGGGAGCCAAACGCCCGTGGAGGGAAACCAGGCCCGCGTGCACTTTGCGACGAGATACCAGGGGTGAAAAACCTAAGGCGGAAGGCCGGGCCGCGCGACATACCACAGTATCGAGGTAACCCCGGGGCTCACGCTCTCGAGGAGGCGGTGGGTCGTCCGGCCAGCCGCGTAACGCACGAAGTGGGTCTTGCGCACCCCCCCACCCAAACACCGCGACCCCGCGCTTTACCGGACTCACGAGCTTGGCCTTGAAAACCCCGTCGCGCCGCAAAATCGTCTCGTCAACGCCGCCGCGTCGCACCCGCGTCGCCGTTGCGACCTCGCGGTCGAAGAGCGATAAGGCGAGGAAGCCGTCTCCGCGGGTATCATCGACAGAGCCGATCCGGCTCTGGCCGAGCACGAGTTTCAGGAGGGGCACGCGGGTCCCGAGATTGCGCTCCTCCATCTCGAATTGGTCCGGAAACAAGTCGTCGGCGACCTCGAGTCGCGGGCCGTCCCGCATCTTGCGGAGAGCCGACCGCAGCACCTCGTCCGGGCTCGTCGCGCGCCGCACCGCCGGCACCCAATCCGACGGGTTTCTTCGTTCGCACACTCTTCCGAAAGCGACGACGACGCCTCGCGCAGCGGATGGCAGGTTCCACGATCTTGGCGCCACGGTAATGGGCATTTAGAAGGTTACGGAGGCGAGTAGAGGAGGCGGAGCCGACAAAGCCTATGCTCCGTTCGACCTCGTGGTTAAAATGAGGAAGGTAAGGTGAGAAAGCAACAAGGTTGATGCCGTGTTCGACCCTGTCGGGAGTAGTGATGTGTTGGCTGAAGTACGGCCGGAACGCGTCGGAGTATACTGTGCGTAGATGCACATTGAGTTGAGTTTTGCAAAAGGCATGTAAGTAGTCTAATGCTTGCGTAAATTCGGTGGCGTTAGTAGTGCGAGTGAAGTAGGCTAGTAGGAACTTCGATAGTAGTTATTTGAAGACAACAATATGGGTGAAGCCGCCCCATTCAGAAGGTATGTTTATGTAGCCACCATCGCAGGCCCAGACTTCACCAGGTCGGTGGGTCTGTTCAAAATTGGGCTTGGTTTCGTTAGTATGGGCGTGACGGTTACGTTTGTTGTGGCACATGCCGTCTATGCACATATCCCTGTATGGAATATCGGATGCTGAGAAGCCAGGGCGAGCAAGGACGTCTGGGGCTTTAGCGGCAACGTTATCAGGACAGTGATGTGCGTTGTGGGAGCGGTTGGCGCGTTCTTTGGCATTTTGGTAGTCGACGGTACCATGGGCGAGCGATTTGCGAGGAATTGCCTTGACCGGGATGTGTTTCTTCCGACGGACATTGAATTTGAGTTCTGAGGATGCAACTAGTGGTGGGGCATCAGGATCATCGCCAGTGTCCGCATCATCAGCAGTGGGGGTTGTAGAGAGGGCTTCTTCAGGTGTTATTCCTGAGGAGCGGTAGTTTAACGACTTTTCGGTCCAGCTGCAGTTGGAAATGTGACTCATGAATGCATCCGCCTGGAAGATAGTATCTGAACTGTGACTGGAAAGAAGCAGTTCGCAAGTGAGGAAGGTAGATACATAGGTCTTCTTCGAGGTAGCATTGTCATGTTGAAAGGAGGGGTTCAACATAAGTGACTTCATATCGACGACCACACGACAGATGTGAGTGTAAAGGATGTGCCAAGTGCCCGCAGGTAGAGCATTGCTGAGTAGGTCGCAGCATAGGTCTTTTTTTAGTGGAGGTAAGAAGGACGTCTGGAGGCGAGTGTGGTTGTTGGCTTTGATAAGTTCGGCTCGCGTAGGGTAGCGGAGTTTGCCATTGCGAGGGTCCAACAAGATTATGTTAGCATATCCCCGGATAGTTGGCAATGGAGCCGACATAGAGTGAATTTTGGATCCGAGCTTGCGGTCGCTGCCGCGTAAGTAGCCAATATACCTGCTATGAGAAAGATGGTGATCTTCCAAGGAAAAATATCTGTCCTTGAAAGTGAATTGGTCGGAGGATTGGTTGTATGAGAGACAGTCAGTCGGGCATAACAAGAGAGCACTGTTGGAGTAAGTTGCGGATGTTAGGGACAGTGTTGTGGGCTGCGTTGACAAGGGGGTAGGCTTGCACTAGCCATATGTATCCCTGAAACGAATCGAGATGGAGCTTCTTATCGGCGGGATTATCGCTGGCGGTTAGGGTGTAAGTAGATCCATATGCGTCGATGGAAGCCTGATATTTGCTTGCTTTGTTCTCAACTAGTAAGTTGCCATCAGAGTGGTGTCCACCGGTAAGAGTGTGGATATTGAAGGTAGATGAGGAAGTTGCAAGAAATAGCCTAGGAGCGGGCTGGTTAGTTTCGAAAATCGTACCGTAGTAGGATACGGGTGTAGTGTTGTTCGGCGAGATTCTGGCGAACAAATTGTATATAGTGATGAATGCCTTGAGGCGGGGAGGATTTGAAGATCCAGGTAGTGGTTGATTAGAGGATCTCTTGAAACCAAGGTGATGATAGGAACACTCCGGGTGTGTTTTGTGTGTATGTTGTTCGAAAGCTTGCTGTGAATGAAGCCTGAGAAAGAGTAGGTTGAGGGTCTCAAACTCATAGAACCTTAACCGAACGGAACCTGTGCGAGAGTACAAAGGAAACGTCTTAGGAGATTGAACCAGTGGTGGATCTGGGTAAGTGCGAACCCAGCCTTGAGATAGAGTCTTGGAGAGCCAGAGGGTTTTAGGCACCGAGTTAATGTCATCTGCTATGTCCAAGAAGCGCTTCGGGTGCTGGTTCGGCCAGGATAGGATGTCCATGGGTCCAGTGTTGTACCTGCGACCAATGCAGATCCATCGTTCCCGAGATTGGTAATCGCCGCACAGGTAGGTAGGGAAGCGGTCGATTACATCAACAGCGTAGTCCTGTGTGGCGTGAATGAGGCTAGCCACGGAGATGTGACCCCTGTGAATACACTTGTGAGGGGGTGTCATCTCCGCAAGTAGGACTAAGGGTTTTAGTAGTTTGATGACAGATAGCATACTGTCAAAGAGGGAGTCGTCGAGCAAACTGACCAAGCGGATGTTTTGGTGCTCTTGAGAAGATGTCGGTTGGTACAAGGGGGAGTGATTTCTATCACATCACTGTAAAAATTCCGTCTTTCATCCTCCGTTATATAATGGAGATGGTGGAGGAAAGAAGGTATAGATTCGAACTATCGCGTGCAATAGACACGGTAGTGCCGGGAGGTCGTGGTCGACGTAGTGAATGGGCACATGCACGTCTTTATCAAGTAAGCTAGTGAGATGCGGCATATTTGGCTGTTCACTGTCATTGAGAGTGACAGTTAGCTGTGCCTTGTTCCACTCGCGGCACTTAGGATAAACAAGTGTCGACCCTGCACTGGCTTGAGGAATAGGGCGTAGTCAAGCTTGACGTAGCCGATGCCTGGGTGAGCAGGTAGGGGAGATACGATATTTTTGTGATCATAATATGCGACACCTGCTGTTGTCCAGTGGCAGTTTGGACAACTGGGGCACATTTAGGGTCTATGGGAACAATATGATTCGGCAAAGCAAAATCGAATGTGGTCATCAACGAGATGGAGGCACAGCTATCCAAGTATAGAAATTGGAAATGAAGGGGGAGATTGTGGTCTCTCCGGTATTTGGTGAGAAAAGCGTTTTCGCGAGGCACACTCGTGACACTGGTAGAGGGGATGCTGGCTGCGAACAAGTTCGTTTGAGTAAGTAGTTTTGAGGTGACCACAACTTGTGAAAAGGTAATAGGAACGACGGGCGCGGTAGGTTCGCCGTTGTCCTTGCCGAGACCGTTGTTAAGATCGAATGGTGAGAGGTCTTGTGGGTTACTCGATAATGTAGTATTGGCAGCTGCTTGATCGGAGCTCCTACGGCACAAAGCTGCAGTGACATGTAACGAGAGCTCAGTCAGCCGCTCAGGTGACAATTTTGCTATAGCGTCAGCAGTAAAATTGACTGATTCCGCGGGAGCAGTGGCTGGTGAAGAGCTGATGCCACTTGTGTTAGATGGAGTAGAGGAGTTGGGTGCAGACACAGTAGGTTGGTCTCCCCCATAGTTTAACGACGCTGCGGTCGAAAGCAGATGTATGTCAACATTCCGAACGATATCTTCGGCATAGGAAAGTTGATCATTTAAGCGGAGCAAGTCTGTATTATCGTCTGGGTTAGACGTAGTGGCGATAATATCGGCAGATTGCAACAACGTTTCAAATAGCTTTGTAATCTTATCTTGCAGCTGAGAGGTAGTGGTAGTTTGATTAATGTATTTGGAGAGTTCACGGAATTGATCTTCGAGTGCATGCATAGTATGCTTAGTGCGATCTAACAATTTCATATCCGATCGAGAAGGAAGGTCTGTCAAAGGTGCGAGCATACACAGGTCGATCGTTAGATTGACCAGGACTGCGAGCTCTGGTGACATAGGAGTCACCGGACCGGTAGTAGCTAAGATCATCGGGAGAGAAGGGCTGGCTAGCGTCGTTTGAGTTACGTAGGCGTTGCGCGTTAAACGCGGGTTTCGACTGTTGTCCATTGGCTGAATTGGCAAGTGACGCAAATACATGTGCTGTGTGCGCCAGTTCAGTGTCTGTAGAGTCCAGCAGTTGGGTTAGCAGTAGTTTGGGGTTTTGATGTGTGGAAGTGCGCGTCTTGTAGATGAGGCACCAGTCGACCCATCCTCTATCGTAGCGATTGTTGCTGGTGTTGTCAGAGGATAGTTCACTTAAGCTGCTCCTGAAAAAGCTGGGCAAGGGCAGCTTCGGTAAAGTTTACCGACTCGGCAGTATGGCATAAGGAAAGCCGGCCATTGGAATCTAACTAACTAAACTAACTAACTTCAGACCTCTCCCGAGCATGGGAGCCAGGCCGGACCGACAGGAGCCAGTCCGGAATCACGGGCCTGTAGACGAGGGGCGCCGAAAGGTCGGTCGGCGGAGAGTGACCATCAAGCCTGTCGCCATGCGACGAGGAGACCGCGATGTGACTGACAACCAACTCGTCGATAACCTTCCGTCTGCGCCCCGCGGCCATACCCCGTCCCACTGCGAACGTTCCGGCTGCCAACCGGCCCGCCCGGGAGGCGAATAGGTGCCAACCTACGCCGGGAGGGCGGATGCCCTCGCAAGGCTCAGGATTCATGAGGCACCGTCCTACATCGCAACCATGTGGTTGGCGATCAGGGTAAGGGATTGGAATCAGTAGGAAGAAAAGCGCTGGGTCCAGACTCAGTAAAACGTTCTGGCCCATAGCTTAACGACATTTCGGTCGGAAACAGATGTGGGAAAGAGTTCCGCGTAAGGTCAAGCTCGAAAACGTGGGTGTCCAGCAGTTGATTTGAAACAGGGGGTGCTTGAAAGAATGCACACATTTAATGAACAACATGTACACACCAATTATACACAACAGCGTTTAATTCCTGTTTTAGATACGAAACGTCATTACTAGAGACTGTTTCGTAGAGGTTAAAGGCAACAAGCATGATAGCTCGAGTTTTATTAGGGTGGTAATGCCGATTGTATACCTCGGTAATGGCTGGCCAGGCCGCAAGAGCGGGTTTACCCACACTTTCGTGGTTAAAGAAGGTATATAAAAAAATGTGGCATAGGTAGATTGGTATGTTTGCCAATCGGCATGTGAAAGGGCAAAGGTGGACACTGGAGCGTCAATTCTTGCATCAAAGGCAAGTTTACTACGATGCTCGCGATTTGCGCTCCCGTTCAGCGTCTAAGAACAAGTTATTTATTTCTGGGCGAAGGGCTTTGACCTCATTATTATAGCAGACAGTGGCCAACTGTGCAACTTCAAGGTCAGGTAAGTTAGGGAACGCCTCAGATGTGAAGTGCCAGCTCTGATATTCAGGAGGCAAATCTTCAACATCTGGGAGGTTGAATTCCTCCACTCTGGCGTGTTGCCAGGCCCGGAAGACCCGGTCGAGAATCCTATTGCGCTTGACTTCGTAGTCAGGGCAGGACCTCGTATAAGCCTCGTACGAGTCGAACTCGAACAGGGCTCCTGCGTGGTGGAAACGCAGTAATTGCCTAATATGTCTCACTTGAAGTGAGACCTTGCGGCTTTGGATTTGAAATCGGTTCCCATCATTGAGGTACTCAACAACAGGGGCTTCTAATTTCAAAATATCCGCACCAGTGACTGCCTTGGGTGCGGCTCTTGCTGCTCGTTCCGCCATGAAGACGGTGACGTGAACCTATAGTTCACTCATAGAGCAGTTGACACAGTTGGACATTCTAAGGGGGTTTGTCTAGCGGTGTCTATGTACATATAGATGGAAAATTCCATATAGGGTTAGGACACCCCCCCCCCTTAGTCTCATACTCACACCTAAACACCCCAAAATCGCTGTGTCGAACACCGAGCCGCTCTTTGTGTCGTACGAGGACAGGACGAGAAGAGTGGCACTACCCTGCCACCGTTCTCTACCAGGGCACTGAGATTTTTGCTGTTCTCTAGGTTATGGGCCCAGTCCGGTGCTGGTAGAGAAACGTCCTCCGACAGACATCGATCTCGATCGACGTCTCGGACAAAGACTCAGGATTTCCAGGCAAGAGCAATCTCCTGAAGTTCCTGGAGGTTCTAAGACCGTAGTCAAGTCTCATCGCTTGCTACTGGTGAACAAGTGTGAAAGTGCGAAAGGCAAACAACAACGCGCAAAACGCAACCCCAACAACGATGGCGACTCACGACCCACAAGTCCCGAGTCTGGAAGTAGCGACGCAACTCGCTACACAACAAGCTCTCTTGCAACAGTTCAAAGCCGATTTCTTTGATCACCTCGCCGCTGATTGCCAACGGCGCAAAGACAATTTCTTTGATCAACTCGCCGCTGATAACGCTGTCTTAAAAGCCAAAATCGCCGCTGATTACGCTGATCTCAGAGCCAAAATCGCTGCCGCAATCGAAGCTCGAGACGAGCAACTTGATGAAGATGTGCAACTCGATCAAGACGAGCAATTCGAACAGGCTTCCACGACAGCTGTTCTACCGGCAAACACTCTCAAGCAAAACGAAGTCGCGACCCAAGAACCGATCATCTCGATGATCACCCCCCCTCATGCCGTCTACTCCACCGGATGTAAAACACCCCACGGCAAAGTCTCAGACCCCACTGCCTTCCCTCCGGACCCAGGCATAGCCAAGGTTACTCCACAACCTGGCACACCCTACATTCACGAGGACACTCCACCTTGTTCGAATATCGCACCAGCAATGTTGAACACTCCACAACCAACACCACTAAACATTACTCCCTTCACTCCACCAACCCCATCGGAGCCTCCACCTCCTTCACTGGAGCCTAACTCCCCACTATCGGCGACTCTCACTTCACCATCTATTCAAGTTCCCCAACATCCTCGTCAACCCCCTCGCCGCACCACTCATCCCCTTCCTGACGATCATGCCACCTACGGCCATGACGGTCCCGGCACCGTCATCCCTGACCAAGCCCCCACCGCGGCTCAAGCTCCTGCCACCCCACCGTCGGACTCTCCTGTCCGATATCCATCATCTTCCGCAAGTCACTCTCCTCAAGACTTTCATCTCCACCCACAAGACCATGCCACCTACGGCCACGACGGCCCCGGCACTTCCATTCCTACCCCAGCTCCTTCCGCGGCTCAAGCTACTGCCGCCCAACCATCGGACCATCCCGACCGACCTTCATCACCTTTCGAAAGTCGCTGTTCCCCCGATTTTCATCTCCACCCGCGTGAGTACGCACTCCACGACTACGACCATTCCCCCGTCTCCACCCAAGCAACACTCCACTTCCCTTCTCAAAGTTCCAATGCACCTCCGTCTGCGCTCCAACGCGAGTTGGCCAACACTCAGGCTGCATCCCACTCCCAAACTGCTGACTTGGCCGCAACCAAGCCCGTGCTCATTCGCAAGGACGACGCTTTGTCCTCCACCGCCGCCAAACTCACCATAACCGACGCCGCCCTAGCTTTCGCCACTGCCCAGCTCGCCATCCAAGCTGACGAATTGGCCTCCACCCGCGCGGAACTCCATCTCACCCACACCCAGTTCAAGGCACTCGATACTGCTCACGCTGACATCCGCAACTCCCACTTTGAAACCAACGCCGTCCTCCACACCATTCTTACCTCCTTGGATGCCACCCACCCACCAAAGATGCTGCATCGCATCTTTTACCTCCTTTCCCCATCCACAACCAACCTTCATCCCCTTCCGAACCAACCTCCAATGCCTCTCCCCCGATTCTCCCCGAGTATCATCACCACCTCCACGGATGCCCTGGACCCGGTTCTCCTGGTTCACCACCCACTCCGTCTCTCTGTTCTCAACCCCCCGCCATCTCTGGCCCCTCCTCCTCTGCCAAATCACTCTTCGCCTCTTTGGCACCCCCTGAACCCCTTTGCACCCGCTCGCCTTATCAGCTACCTGGTTCATTCCAACTCGACCACATCCCCGCGTCCGAGTTGCGAGGGCGTACATTCAACACCGGCGACCGCACCCCTGCCACCAGCGACGATCACCACGTGCAAAGTCCCACCAAGAATCAAGACCACCCACATCAAGAGTCGACAAGTTCCGAACTATCAAAAGACAGCTCTTTGCCTGATGGTCATGCTCACCATCATGCTGCCAATACATGCACAAGCGCTTCTTCTCTCTTCGGGCACAACGGCCCAGGAAGCACTCTTGTCGAAGGAACACCAAGCCACCTCGTTCCCACTTTCGACAAGCCAAAGAACAAAACACCTCGAGATGTTCCCGAGTATTGTGCCTACATCGACTATGACAACCACCCTCGAGGACCCAAGGCTCCGCCGTATTCTATGCCCCAGGCACAAGAGCCGCAGGGAACTGACAATATCCCCTCGGATTCAGCCCCCTGGTATGATGCATACAGCGAAGAAGCAAGACCCACTTCACTAGTCTCGAAGATGGTCTCCCCGACCATTAAAGATCAGCTGCCTGATCCAAGCACCATCACCAATGCCCCCGCAATGCCGTATCCACAAGGACAAGACACGCTGTCAACGGTCCCACGGTCAACACACTCGCAGCCACTCACCGCACCTGCAGGTATCAGCTCAGATTCACCTGGCACTCCCGCCTAGTCCGATATTTCTCGATCAGCCGCTCCCGATCGCTTCGAAGCTGGTTCCACATCGCTGCCTTCTCTCACCGAAGACAGGCGCGCACTGCCGCTCACCGGCGCTTGCTGCTGCACCCACCATCCATCTTCTCGACCGAATGCACTGGACGACACTGCTCAGCAGGTTGCATGGACCCATCTGCGATCACCATTTCACGATTCGACGGACGTCTTCGCACGAGCATCAGTCGCAGCACATGACCACCCGCTCCCCAACTCTCAGTCAGAGGACGCACTCCTTTCGGCTGCCGATCCTTATGTCTCACCGCAACCAAGCTTCTTGAAAGCCTTCACCATGGCTGCAGTAATATAAGATTTCGAGAATTCCGAACGACCCGATCCGCCGTAAACTATGCACGCTTCTATTGCGACCACTTCGGTCCTTAATGTCCCCTTGCATAGCCCTCTTCTGGACGCCACACGCTTGCGCTGCCTCCGAATAATCGATGTTGCGCTCTCAGGAGACATTCTCCGTGCACAATGCTCAGACTCGCTCCACCTGTACCGCTTCTGTCGGCACTTTCGCATCACTGGAATGTACGACAAACGTCCCACGCCAGCTGCCGGCTCCACCACAAACATGCACCCAAGTCACGCACGTTGCCTCCCTCAAAAGCGCCTTATCGCTCGGCACGTAGCTCCTCATTCTAGGACGCTTGTAACATGCCCGCACCTTCGAATGCTATACACGCCTATGGGCAAACCTGGTCACTACGGCACTCACTGCTCTGGTCCTCGCATCTTCGCCATTGAGGACGCACCCCGCAAAACTGACCCTTCAATCGCCCTTGGTTCTACTGCACTCTCCTTCGGCGATCCCCCTTATCGAATTCCCGCACTGGACCCCAAGCATTCCAGGCCGGATACTCTCCACCACCGGATCTCAGCTCACGCGCCCATCTGCCCTACCTTGCTGACAGGTCAGCCTCGAACCACCCCCCTTTTGGCACTGACTTCGGACCACCCGCATCACGCGCTTTTGCTCTTGGAGCATGACACGCTTTCGATGCTCTCCGCGTCACCGCCTTTAACACCGAGACACTCGTCATTCCCACCGACGCTCTGCGCCGCCACGTATCTCAAGACCTTCAGATCACCAAGAAAAGTCTCTCGCGCCCGCACCACGTCGCGCACGCCTTACGAGGGCGTATTTCAATTGGTGACCTCACAGGTCTATCGACGTATTTTCCGACGTCCGACATTGAGCTTACGAGTCACTTTACGGCAATCCCCAATGCCAAGACGTCTGAAGCTGCGCAATCATGTCACTGGAACTCCAAAGCCACAGAAACTGCCAGACAAGAAAGCACTCAGCTCTCCACAGCTGCTAACAGCTACTTCTAGTCTCGCACATAGCAACGTGTACGAGCTCGCAGTCTCTATTGGATGACAAGACGAAAGGCCACAAAAGCTAGCTACACCAGTCTGCCCATTGATGTAGCAGACGAGACAATGCAAACCAACTGCACAGCATGGTTCCGGACTATGCAGACGATGCTCAGGTCCAACGCTCAATTACTCGACCACGCACACCTTCTGTCACCCGACCTTGCACTGCTACTGGCACCTGTCTCATTCATAGCTGATGCACCCCATCCGATGGACCAGTGCTTCAGATATGTCCCGCTCACAGAAGCACCACTGCAGGACAATCAGGTACATCATGAAGATACAGGTAAGCGCACCACGATCACGCGCACAAGCTCATTGCGCCTATATGATCACGACGAGACAAAGCTACAGCTCTGCTTGCTCCCTCCGCCTCTGGAAGACAAAGGCCGCCTTCCAGCCCCCCAGGCACCTGACCCGCCCCTGTCGCTGCAATCTGCATTAGCACCGACGATCTCGCCTCCCTGCACGACTGCGGATCAGGCACAAGCAAATGTCGGTATTCTCCAGAGTTATGACACCAGGTCGACGTATCGCTCATTCGCGACCACCTCACGCCATATAATGGACGACTATGAGCTCGAGCATGAACTCATCGCAACGCATGAGTCATACCCAAGAAGAAATCCTACGTTGGAGTCACCTCAGGCACTCCCACAGGAACTTTGGCCACCAGACGCCACCAATGTGCTCGTGGTTTCTCCATTGGTTTCCTCCAAAGCATTTGACTGCAGCAGAGACAAAATGCAACCTCCCCATGCGACCATAACCGCATTCTCGCTTGGGACACAAGCATTTACTTCATGTCCTTTGTTTACGCCCATAGTACCGCGACACACGGCAACCAAGATAGAATTGGACTGCGTTCCACCCTCATCTCTGAGCGCTACCCCCGACATGCTGCTCCCGGCACTATTAGCCAGTCCCATCACGTATGATTCAGCTCCCATCGCCTTGTATGACGTCATATGTCATATTCCAATTAAAGCCCAGACACCGCACAGGCTCATATGCACTCGTGACGGCACGCTCACCGCCTCTCTCGGTTTAGACTACGGACATTGCGCCATACCCATGGTACACTCACAGTCAACTGAGATGCTCGCTCGCTTGTCGCACAGTACGACTCCCGAACACCCTTGGTTCAGCATAAGCACAACACTGTCGTCTCTGCCACCGCTGAAGCGCCTCCTCCGACCGCCGCCCGGCTCTGCGCTCGTTCCGCAACCATGGTCTCTCCGTCTCACCGGCAATTCGAAGATTTCACCCAGCTCGAATTACGAGGGCGCATTAGTTTTCCGCCGACGACAAGATTCGTTTTGATTCGTATCAGTCATGTCTCCTATGGCTACTCTGGCTACATCGGAATTCACTTCAAGGCACGTACCGAAGTCCCTCTTCCTGAGGACCTCTGTCACACGCCAAGACCTGATGAGCACTCGTCGTTCCTCCCCGCTTCAACGCGACTCCCGACGACCAAATCCCCGACGATTTGTGATGACACAAAGTTCCGTCATCAATGCAATTCAGAGCCTCCCACCCTCTTCCGTCCGTCTCTTGCAGGTCACACCTCTCAAGTTTCAGCTCGCTCGATTTTATCCTGCATGCTGCCATATGCGAGCGAAGTTCTGTCACGCCAAAGCCACGCGTTACAGTTATCGCCAGTCTCGCGCAACAAATGCCCGCCACTACATGATAGCCGCACGCAGTGTCCTTTGCTCACCTCTTTTCAAGTCCCTCCCAGCACTATGCTTGACGTTGGAGCTCTGCACCACTATGGTTCGGTTACAACACAACCTCACGCGACATCCTCGCCCAGTTCTGATCATGTTTCGCATCTGTCGACATTACTGTCAGAATCCCCTTTCGGACACAGCTCAGACTGCACTCGCGTATTACGCTCTTATGACGCACCCGGCTCGCTCCTCTCCGTTCACAATGCAGATTCCATCTTGCAGAACTTCGAGCCCAACAGCCGCCATTGCGATTCGCACCCAGTCGACACTTTCCGTAGCACCCGCGAGGATAACCCCCAATCTCCACAGGTTGGACACGCGCTCTGCTCTCCGCATTCTACAAGATGTCATTACCGCACACCGCTAGCCCCACCCAGTTGTGTTACGAATAAAGGGATGTCAACTGCCATGCCTATCTCCTCCTCCATTCCCGCACACTCGCTGCTAGCCACAGTCTCGCATGACTCAATGTCGGACAGATCTCGCATTATGGACATCACCTCACACCATGTTCCTTCTTCGGACATCCCCCGTCCACAGATTAATCCTCTCTTGAAACATACGCTCCCTACACGTTGTATACTGTACAGCTCTCGCATATCGACAACACCCTCCTGTCGAACGTCTCACCTTTCAGTCATTGCACGATTCACCAGGGATGCACCACGCTCCCTCGCGCTCGTACATCAAGGGAAGTTTGGTTCTGGTGAAAACGACTCCGGACGTGAAAGGAATACTGGATCAGTCGATTGTCACAGTTCAGGATTATTTTGCCGAATAGAACACGGAAGATGCGACTTTGACCATACCTTCGAAGTCAACTCTCCCCCTGGCACGGACAATATCTCCGAACAGTCCATCGCCTTCAGGCATTTTCTTCTGTTGCCCGACTCTTCTGCACTTTCTGCACAGGGCACCGACTCTTCAGCACAGGACACACGCCTGTATCCACCATCATACGCGATACACTCGCAAACCTCAGTCTCAGCCCATCATCTTTCGATGATAGCCACTGGCGACTTCCACCAGACTACCACTCCAAGTCTACAGCAAATTTGGAGTTTTCATATTTATGGCCACCCCCAGACAACTTTATCCCAATATCCTC
The DNA here is from genome assembly GCA_029834535.1 of Chrysophaeum taylorii. Taxonomy (NCBI): domain Eukaryota; class Pelagophyceae; order Pelagomonadales; family Pelagomonadaceae; genus Chrysophaeum; species Chrysophaeum taylorii. The sequence goes on along the minus strand of JAQMWT010000547.1, from coordinate 22,497 downwards.
ATCGCGCTACGATTACCCGCATATTATCTTAGATGCTCATAGTTTAGCTTCAGCTGTCCCACGCTACACTCAGGACGACAGCTTCGACACGTATGTGACAGGCAATTCTGGTTCTCTCATCTTCCAGGAACAGCTCCGCCCTACTCACTATCATTACGACGATCACCTTACCATGTCGAAACCGATTTGGTTCAATGGTCATATCTATTCATGGGATAACGCTGTCGCTCAGTCACATCGTCACATCTTTACTAGCCCAACAAACAAACAAACTAACTTCAGACCTCTCCCGAGCATGGGAGCCAGGCCGGACCGGCAGGAGCCGGTACGGAATCACAGAGGAAAATCACGCAGCTGGGGCAGAGGCGAGAAACGAGGACGGACTTGTTGATGGTGGACCGCCACTGTGCGCGGTCTTGTGCGAGGTCCTGCAAAAGCGTCGCAGGCCGCGGACGTGTTGGTCCACGAACAATCGACCTGTCCGTCGCGTTCTGCCCAACCGAGCGAACCCCATCCCAGCGCGGACTTTCCGCGTGCTAACCGGCCAGCTCGGGAGGCGAGCAGGCACCGTCTCACTCCGGGACGGCCGGGGCCGCTGCAGGGAGCAAGCGTGTTAGGCACCGTCCTCCATCGCAACCAACGGTTAGCGATCGCAGGGTTACTAGCCCAACTTTAGTCCCAATAGAATCTCATTCCTACGGCCACTCTCAGTATTCGCCTTTTGATCAATCATTGGTCTGCTGCACAATTCCCGACTGCCTGACCCATGATCCCCACTGTTGTTATCAGTAGACCGCCCGTTCTTCTACGAGGATCCACCAGCCACTTAGGATTTATCCACCCGCACGCACCGTCGTCTTACATCACGGAACGCCCACGACTTACTGCGTACAACTTTCGACTTCAACTATGACGCTAGTACACTCGCTTATTCTTCGCGATATTGTCATTCCATCCTTCTTTCATCAGTCGCTGAACAAGATGATGATCTGATCTCTCGTACAGAATTCGCCATACTTCGCCATAAGCCTACCTAGCATTTTCCTCCACGTATCCTCTTAGCATATTCATCCACTTTTCTTATTCCGTACGATCAATGCTTTTCTTTTCCTTTATCATTCGCCTCTTCTTGCAATATCCTTTTTATTTTGCTTCCCCTCTCAACCTATACCACATCCAACTTCGCGCTGTTTCTCCTTTTTCACTCACACTCACCTGCTATTCCGCTCTACTCTACCTCTCTCATGCACTTCGCACACTTCTCCTTCCACGCCTCCTCACAACTCAACGTCTATTTGTCTCTGGCCAGACATTTGTTTTGTTTTGTCCCAGATTTCGCTCATCACCGAGTTCAATCTGCGAGAGAGATGGGAAATTCCATATAGGGTTAGGACTCCACCCCCCCTTAGTCTCACACTCACACCTAAACACCCCAAAATCGGTGTGTCGAACACCGAACCGCTCTTTGTGTCGTAAGAGGACAGGACGAGAAGACGGCACCACCCTGCCACCATTCTCTACCAGGGGCACAGTGATTTTTACTGTGCTCTAGTACACTCATCAGGTAAACAATGGAAGCGCCTATGTGGCAACTGGGCAAACTCTGGTTCCTGCCAGTGTTAAAGGGGCATGCACTGAACAGGCAGTTGGCAAGGGGGTGCTCAGAGAGCAGGCATGTTGTGTACTATCGTGGAGCATCCAGAAAGTGGACATATCCAAAATATCCCAATCGCGCGTGCAACCAATACAGGACTTGTACAGACTACACACACGCCGACACTTTCACGACAATACGATACTATAAAAAAGCACACAGGGGGTGCGCAGTCTTTACCATGTGCGATGTAGCTATGTACAACCCATGTTGTAGCGTATACAAACAATTGTGTTGCATGGCGAGGCTAGATCGGCGCGGTAACGATCCAAAACCCAATGGTAAACGTGCAAGCAACACATGATCCCTCAGGACCCCGCTGGGTCCATAACCTGCAGAGAATTCCGCTAGGCAGTGGTTAGATCACGGAGAGACCATCCCGTCTCACCGCGTGAGTCTGGCAAGGTAGGTTTCAGGGAACTAAAGGCAGTGGTCCCCCTAGCCTCGGCACACGACAGACGATACATAGCAACACATCAGTGTAACATTTAATTACTACGTACCTGCGGGACGCGCTATACCATGATGATGAGCTTGAGGCACAGATCCTTACTACTAATTGGCAGATGTTTGTTTGTTTGTCTGTTTGTTTGTTTGTCTTTAAAAGGTCCTAACTACTAATCGACAGATGTTTGTCTGTCTGTCTGTCTGTCTGTCTGTCTGTCTGTCTGTCTGTCTGTCTGTCTGTCTGTCTGTCTGTCTGTCTGTCTGTCTGTCTGTCTGTCTGTCTGTCTGTCTGTCTGTCTGTCTGTCTGTCTGTCTGTCTGTCTGTCTGTCTGTCTGTCTGTCTGTCTGTCTGTCTGTCTGTCTGTCTGTCTGTCTGTCTGTTTGTCTGTTTGTCTTTAAATGTCGACTGCTAAGAGGGGGGTGTGTGTGGGGAGCATGAAGGATGTGGGTGGGTTTGTGGGGGGTATGAGGGATGTGCCTGACGGGCGGAGATAAGTACGCGGGACCTAGTCGGGGTCATCGCCGAGGCGTGGGGCAGGCGAAGAGAGGACGAGCCCCGCCCGTAGGTCGTACGCATGCTGCCGCCGGACGTATGTGCGACGAAGGGTGACGTCCTGCTGGGATCGGGCGGCCTGGGTGGGGTTCCCCGAGGCGGCGACATGGGTGAGGGCGGTGAGGGCACAGCGAGCCCGGCCTAATGCGTTGGCGATCCCCCACTCACGGTAGATGCGGCGAGTTTGGGCCGCCTTTGCCTCTGTGAAGTTGGCGCAGCCGCTTGCCACCCAGGTTCGCGCAGCGATGCGCTCTGCGCATGTTTGGGCGAGAGCGTGGCACGCCGCGCTGGCCTCACCGAAGGCACCAAAGACGAGGCCGGCGACGGTGCCGTAGCTACGTAGCCGCTGTTCGACAGGGCCCAAGAAGCCAGGCGGTGGTGCTGTACCCGGCTGGGGATGATGGCGTCGATGCCGCGGGCGTGAGCGAGGTATTCGGAGTGGACTTGCGCTGCGCGCCGATCGACAGGCGACGGGTGGGAGGGATGGAGGGCGTGGGCGGTGTATAACGAACCCCAAGCGAGGGTTTTGAGGTCGTAGAGTTGCTCCTTGTTGTCGAGCGTGGTGAGGATGTCTGGGACGACTTGGCGTCGGGCGAGATTGCCTCGGTACCGGCCGTAGAGGCGCGTGCGAATGGTAGGGGCGACGACGTCAGCAAAGATGCCGAAAACCTCGGACAGGGCTGGGATGCCGGCCTCTTTGGTGGTGGAGAGGGCGCAATCGAGCAAGCTGTCATGCCAGGTGGTCCGCGCTCCTCCGCGGTTGACAAGGTTGGCCTGCGTGAGAAGCACCTTGCCGTGAGCGTCGAGAACGACGTCAGTGCCCAGAATGCGAGTGCCCACGAGGCCCGAACAAGCTGGAGAGGGGTAGCCAAAGTACTGGGCACACATCTCAGCCCAGCAGCGGTTGGGGATTTGAAGGGCAGAGCTGGGCCACGAGCTGATGAACGTGGTCGAGAAGCGATCCCATGAGGACGCCGCTACTCGAAGTGCATCGGTGATGGGAAGGGTGGCCGCAAGGCGCTGGAGTGCAGTGGCCCGAGCTGTCTCGCGCTGGGAGGTTAGAGCACGCTGGAGTTGGGGTATGAGCACGGGTGTCGAGATGGTGGGGTCGACGAGGACGCCCATGGAGACAAATTCGTGGGAGAGAGGACCGTCGACGAGATGAACGTTGGCGGGGTCGCCGGAACCAGCGCCACCGTGGGAAGTCAGCGTGGTACGGAGATCAGCCCGAAGTCCGTCCCACGCAGTCTCGAGTGCTCGCCCCAGGCGGCAACCGGATGCGAGGAGGTGGTGCCAACGGTGCAACTCGTTACCTGTGCGAAAAGAAGTGGCACCCCAGGACCGAGGCGAGGCGGGGGAGGTAGCCAGGGACCTCCACGGCACCCGTAGGATCGCGAAGGTCGACGAGGTGTGGGAGGGCCTGGGCCGCCGTGCCAACAAAGGCGGCGGGGCTGAGGTCGGCGCAGGAGCGAATGCCGCCACCCCCACTTCGAGCAGGAAGACGGAGGCGTTGGAGGACGATGCCGGTGGAGTCAAAAACCTGACGCGGATCTGCGCCAAGTGCTGTGGCGACGAAGCTGAGGACGGCAACGTCGAAGCGGCGGAGCGCACTCAAGGCATTGGTGGGGTAGCAGTGTTGCGCGATGTAGTCCATGCGCGGGGCGATGCAGTAACGGCCCAACGAGTACATGCAGTGGAGGGAGACGTTCTGGAGCTTGGTGCGAATACGGCTCATGTAGCTCACCTGAGCGTCAACCTCGCGTTGCAAGGTAGCTTCGACATAGGCATCTCCGGCGTGTCCGGGGGAGCCGATGGCGTTTGTCTTTAAATGTCGACTGCTAAGAGGGGGGTGGCATGAAGGATGTGGGTGGGTTTGTGTGGAACGATGGCGTTTGTCTTTAAATGTCGACTGCTAAGAGTGGGGTGTGTGTGGTGAGCATGAAGGATGTGGGTGGGTTTGTGGGGTATGACGGATGTGCCTGGGGGTTGTCCCTCGATTGAGGGTAAGGATCATGTAGGCCCGCGAGCCAGGGAGGCATTGATCCTCCAAGCCGTCTACGGCGACCTCGCAGACTGTTTCCACGACCCGCGGCGGCTCTTTCAGCGCGCCATTCTCACGCCCCGTCGAAACGATGTTGTCGATGCTGACAACGCCGCGCGCATGACCGCGGCCGTTTTTTCCCGGAGACGAGGCGTCGGAGTTCTTTTTGGCCGACTAGGTTGGGTCGGAAGACGACGCCTCGCTCTCAAGAGTCGAGTTTTGAACTCCCTGACAACCAACGGCATGCTGACTTTGATCGCGAGCTTAAAGTCTTCGCAACCTCGACCCGTCGCACGTCGCACGGCCACTGCAACGGTACCAGATACATGATCGATCGTGTCGTTGTCACCGAGGCTCCTCCAACCTGTATCCCTTAAGGCCCGCCGACGCCAAACGATCACCAAGATCCAGGGCCAGACGCCCCGCGAGGTCGGCGTCCTCTTGGCGAAGCCCGTATTCTGCCACGTCCAGCTCCACGTGGCTCTCTGTCGATCGGCAACCCTGAGGATATCCTCTTCTGGGTCGACGACTCCACCCTACCCCACACGTGCTGCGCAATACCGATAAGCCCTCTCCCGGCGTCTACACGCGCACTATAGGTTAACTTACTGGGACCAGGTGAACTTACTGGATCCAGGTGAACTTACTGGGGTTAGAGATTGGGACTAGGTGAACTTAGTGACCAGGTGAACTTACTGAGACCAAGTGTGAACTTACTGGGGCTTTTAGAGTAAACTCAAAGCTTAGCGGCGTGTGCGGATCAAAGCGGCTTGATTGGCGGGGGTGAGAGCGACGAACAGAAACAGGTGAACTTGCTGGGGTTAGAGATTGAGACTAGGTGAACTTACTGGCCTGCACTTGTTACTGCTAATCGGCAGATGTTTGTTTGTCTTTAAAGGTCGACTGCTAAGAGGGGTGTGTGTGTGTGGCGCATGAAGGATGTGGGTGGTTTTGTGGGGTAGGAGGGATGTGCTTGACGGGCGGAGATAAGTATGCGGGACCTAGTCGGGGTCATCGCCGAGTCGTGGGGCAAGCGAAGAGAGGACGGGCCCCGCCCAGAGGTCGTACGCATGCTGCCGCCGGACGTATGTGCGACGAAGGGTAACGTCCTGCTGGGATCGGGCGGCCTGGGTGGGTTCCCCGAGGCGGCGACATGGGTGAGGGCGGTGAGGGCGCAGCGAGCCCGGCCTAATGTGGTTCTGTCTATAAATGTCGATTGCTAAGAAGGGGGTGTGTGGGGAGCATGAAGGATGTGGGTTTGTTTGTGGGGTATGAGGGAGTGGTTCTGTCTATCCACTAACTAACTAACTTCGGACCACTCCCGGGCATGGGAGCCAGGCTGGGCCGGCAGTAGCCGGTCCAGGATCACAGAGCAAAAATCACACAGTTGGGGTAGAGGCGAGGGATGAAAGTGCGAGGATGGCGGACCGCCACTGCGCGCGGTCTTGTGCGAGGTCGTGCCACAAGTTGAAAGGGATGTCGCATTTCCGGAGTGCCTTGGCGAGCGACCTCCCGTTCGTCATCTGCGGAGCCCCCGGTGGGCGCTTGGAGCGGACCCAAGACGAGAGCATCTTGCGAGGGAGTCGGGAGAAGGGCATGCGGGCGACGTGACCGGCCCAGCGGAGCTGGCGGCGCGTGACGTAGACGTCGATGGACTCGAGGCCGAGGCGCCGCAGCAGGATCTCCGTTGAGATGTGGTGGAACCAGGTGTGTTTCCGGGTCACACGACACATGACGCGGGCGCACTGCGCGTGGAAACACCGCAGCCGGCGGAACAGGACCTCGGTGAGGCACCACGATTCCGCACCGTGAAGGAGGATGGCCAGGACGAGCGAGACATAGACGAGGCGCTTGGCGCGAGCAGAGACGGACTTCGAGGCGAAGATGCAGTCCCGCAAGGCACCGAAGGCCTGAGACGCCTTCTTGATCCGCTCGTCGACGTCTGAGTCGTCGCGGCAGTCGCGCGAGAGGACCGAGCCGAGGTACTTAAACTGGTCGACGACCGGTATGAAGCGGCCGCGCCCGAGCTCGATGTCCGAGAGGTTCGTGTCGTCGAACGACTTTGGGTCGCCGTACAGGTGTGCCGGGCGAGCGACGAAGAGCATCTCCGTTTTGGACGCCGCTTTCGTGTGTCGGTTGCCGCAATGCACCTCCATGCCCCAGGCGTCGCAGTGTTCGATGAGGCGCGGTGTCTCGCTGGCGGCGATGTGGCGGTCCCAGAAGAGAAAGGCAACGTCGTCGGCGTACGCCGATTCATCGAAGGGAAACTCGTCGCCGCGAGTGGACCAACCCCGGTTCGTCATCTGAAAGTCTTTCCGCGTACGGTAGACACACGGGGTGCGGCCATGGCGTCGTCGAAACGACGTCGTCACTGCCGCCATGAACAGCACGAACAGGACGGGGCCCAGGACGTCGCCCTGCTTGACGCCGATGATCGAGTCAACCGAGGCGACGACACCGCTGACCGAGAAGTGGACCTGGATTCGGTGGAGGCCCTTGATGACTTCGACGAGCTTCGGCGGGACGCCGAACTTCAGGAGCACCTCGCAGAGAAGCTCTCGCGGGACGCGGTCGAACGCCTTAACGAAATCGATGAACAGTACCCACGAGTCCTGACCGTGCTCACGCCGCTTCTTCAGAAGCTTGAGCGAGAAGGTGGCGTCGGACGTACCGCGCTCGGGTCGGAAGCCACATTGGGACTCGTGATCGAGGGCCTCGCAGATGACGTTGAGTCGCGCACGGACGATGTTCGAAACGATCTTCTGCGCGACCTCGAGCATCATGATCCCGCGGTAGTTGCCCGGCAGGGAGAGGTCCCCCTTCTTGGGGAGAATCCCGAGGAGGCCTGCGTCCCACTCGGCCGGCTGGACTTCGGACTCCCAGAACTCGAGGACTACACGCTCCAACAGCGGGAGCGTGCGAGCGTCGGTGGCGAGCGCCTTCCAGACCTCCGCGCGCAGGCCCGATTCGCCGGGTGCGGTGCAGTTCAGCTGACCAACGGCCCGTTTTATCTCCTCCTGCATCGGTGGTTCCCCGAGTTCCGGACGGATCGGCAACTGGTCAACGTCGTTGATCACGGTGGGGTCGTAGCGAGCTTGTCGACTGTAGAGCTGCTTGAAGTGCGCCTTGAACACGTCGGCGTTCTCCTGTGGCGACGAGCACCTGCTACCGTCGGCCTTCATCATCTGCACCTGCCTAGCCAATGTGGTCTTCGTGAGACCGCGTCGGAGCCGTCCGACCGTATTCCAGTATTTCGAGGTGCCGCCGAGCGACTCGCTTCCCGCGTTGAGTCCGGCACACAGACGAGTAATCCATCGCCCTTTCGCCCGTGCTACGGCCTTCGCGAGCCGCGACTTGATCGCACGAAGGTCGTCGAGGATCGTGGACGCCGAGCGAAGACGGCGCCGGGCACCGAGCGAGAGCACAAACGCGTGGAGGGAGTTGCGTCGCTCGATCAGAGGCTGGAGCTCTTCCGCCGCGTCCTCAAACCATCCGGGTCGGAGGCGTCGGGTCTTCGGCAGTAAGGCGTCAGAGGCCGAGGCCGAGGCCGCCGCCCGCGCAAGGCGGGAGTACGGCGAGGACGGCGAGCCCTGGTCGGCGTCGGCCTGGTCGGCGTCGGGTATCTCGTCCGTGGCGTCGGTCGGTGCGTCGTCGGTCGCGTTGTCATGTGACCCACGGCCCAAGCCGAAGATGTCGAGCACTTTCGAGCACCACCGGCGCCGGAATCCGAAGCGCGTGCTTTCAGAGCGCAAGGGAGCGTAGTCGAGGCGCGCCAGAGAGGGCCGTGTGCCAGGAGGCCGTGCGAGGCGGACTTTGACGACTTTGACGCGCAGGATGCACTTGAGAGCGCGGTGGTTCGAGTCCACGAGGCTGCTGGTCAAACCCACATCAGCGAACCGGTGCACGTCGCGCCGCCGTGAGATCATGTGATCGAGCTGGTACGTTTTCCAGGAGCGCGGGTGCAGCCACGACGCGTAGGCGCGCTTGCGGAAGAACGTGCCGACCGACGCCAGACGCCGTGTTGCGAGGAACGTGTGGAGACGGCGGCCAGCGTTGTTGACGTAAGGCGCCCCGTAGGGCCCACAGGGCCCGTCTACGACGTACTTGGAGCGCACGCCGAGAGCCGCGTTCCCGTCCATCCCCAGGACGAGGATGTCGTCCGGCCGTCGCGCTTGAAGCGCAAGGTCAATGTCGTCGAAGAACGCGTCCCACTTCTCGTCAGGCGCGGTTCCGACTGGAGCGTAAGCGCTCATGACGAAGAGGCCGAGGTCTCGATCGTCATCGTCCTGGACATCGAGTCGCAGCGCAATAACTCGCGCAGATGCGCGGATAACGGTGCTGCCGCTCGCGTGCCACGCCTGTTGCGCCGCAGGGGACAGCACCACGGCCACACCCTGGCTGCCGCGGGAAGACTGCTCGGAGGCTGCCAAACCGGAACAAACAGCGACGTAGCCGTGTCGCTCGAGCGACTCGTTGCCGGTGAGCCACGTCTCCTGCAACGTGGCCGCGAAGATGTCCCGCCGCCGTAAAGATGCGAACAACTCTTCCTTCTTCTCGTCGCGTCGCAGACCGCGAACGTTTTGGTCCACGAATAATCGACCCGTCCGTCGCGTTCTACCCAACCGAGCGAACCCCATCCCAGCGCAGACTTTCCGGGTGCTAACCGGCCAGCCCGGGAGGCGGGCAGGCACCGTCTCACTCCGGGACGGCCGGGGCCGCCGCAGGGAGCAAGCGTATTAGGCGCCGTCCTCCATCGCAACCATAAGGTTAACGATCGCAAGGGTAAGGGCATATCTATCCACAAAGCAGGGCTTAGGCTCAGATTTTCGCGCGAGCCGGACCTGAGGTTCGAGCTGTCTACGGCGACCTCCCAGACAATTTTCACGACCCGCGGTGGCTCATCCAGCGCGCCATTATCGCGCCCCGCCGAAACGATGTTGTCGATTCTTCTACTACGCGCGCATATCTGGGCCATTTCCGGAGACGAGGCGACAGAGTTCTTTTCGGCCGACGAGGTTGGGTCAGAAGACGAGGCCTCGCTCTTTCCAATCGAGTTTCTCAACTCCCTTACAACCAACGGCACGCCGACTTTGAGCGCGAGCTTAGAGTCTTCGCAATCTCGACCCGTCTCACGGTCACTGCACCCCATACTGCACCCCATACATCATCGATCGTATCGTCTAGCCGAGGCTCCTCCAACTCGCCTATTGGGTAAACGGAGAAAAAATCCCTCAAGGTCCCGCGCGGCACCCCCACCGCGAAGCAGGACGAGCTTCCCTTCGAGCTGTGCCGACTCCAGTTTCCTTGGCGGCCCGCTTTCGCCGCGACGATCGACACGAGCTCTGGGCTAGACGCTCCGCGAGGTCGGCGTCCTCTTGCCCAAGCCCGTCTTCAGCCACGGCCATCTCTACATGACTCTTAGCCGAGTCGGCACGCCAGAGGACATCGTCTTCTGGGTCGACGACCCCAGCCTTCCCTTCATGTGCTGCGCAATACCGACAACGCCACCGGCGACTACAGGCGCAATATCATCTACCGCGAGATCCCCGGGAAGCCGCCCTCTCTCCCGCTACAGAGTCGTCGAGCGCAGAGCCCATGGCCGCAGCACCGACTCATGCGTGTTGGGCCGAGAACGAAGAGGCGGAGCACGCTTAGATACGTATTAGAATGACGAGTGTTTGCGAGGGACCGGGTCGAAGTGAGCGCTGTACGGAAGGCTTTTAAAATTTTCAGCGATGTGCATTTACTCACACGTTAGTAAAAAATATTACGAAATTCTTTTACTTTACCTATTTACTTTACTTTACCGTAACTTTACAGTCTTTTCAAAATGATGGTAAAGTAAGTTTTTTACATTACTACGTGGCGTGGTCTGTAGACGATGTCCGCGTTACGGACCCCGAATGCGACGGCCAGGCCGGCCGAAGCGGAGCAGTCGCCTCCGATGGCATGCCATAACGTGGAGGATGAGATCGAGGGTGGTACTAATGACGACGGTGGGGAGGAGTACGGCAACGCCTTCATGCGACTGCGCCGGCGTCCGACTCAGATGACGATGACGACAACGAGCCCGACTTCTGGGCTGAAGCCATTCCTCAGCCCGAAGAGCAGCAGCAACCTGATTAATCGGAGGAGGCGATGCCGGACTTCAAGGTGGAGTTCGAACGCATCTTCATGAAGCGGGTCCAGTACGCTCGCACCATCGAGTGGCTCAAGGAATTTCCTGACGACCTCTCGGATTCCTCAGACGCCTCCAGGATCCCAAGCTCTTGGACATGATGTTGCTCAACGTCGGCAAGCTCTACACGCGAATAGAAGGCAACCAGGTGTGCGGCTACCTTCCAGACATCGCACGAGGCTCGAACGGCAATATCGGCGCGCTGCCTGCTGAGAGCTTCTGCGAGCGCATCATCTCAGCTGCCAACATCGTCATGACTGAGGGCAACACCCTCCTGAGCGACGAAAAGCTTGTGATGCTAGTGAGCCTGCGCATGAACAAGGAGTTTATTAAGTGGGCTCGAGACAAGTACGGCCACATCCTCAAGAAGTTCGAGTGCAAGTCCGAGATCATTCCCCTTGAAGAAAACAAAGGAGACGAGACGATTAAGCACGACGATTAACCATTAAAAGCAAGCGAGTCCGCTCATCACATCGTTGCGTTGTGCTCCGTCTCTGCACGAGGCTGGGGCCAGAATAGAAATACGGCAAAATTAAATTTTCAGGCCGAGCAGGCTGTAGTGCTCGACTTTTACTTTACGAATTACTTTACTCAAAAGGTGTGGTAAGTAATACTCGTTACATTACTAAACTGATTTAGTAAATGCACAACGCTGGGTTTTACATCCACTTTGTACAAGTATATCTCTAACTTCTGCGAATGTTGCGAAACTACGGCAACACGAGAGGGTAAACAAGACCATACCAAGTTCCCGAAATCAGCAAAACCTCACGAGTTGGGGCGACAGCGTGGTATGCGGTGGTATGCGCCTCCCAATAGGCGCGAGGGAGTGAGGGCCTGTCACTCACAAACAAACAAACAAACAAACCCACATGGGGCAGGAGTGGACGGTGCCCCGCGCGTCGAGACTCCGTCAGAAGGATGTCTAGTGGCCGAAGTGCGAGGGTTCTGGCTCCAACCACAGTGCGACAGTGTGCGTTTGCCAGGCGCCCTTAGGGAGCAACGCAAGTCACCAACGAATATGAGGCGGTGTCCTACGCATTTATAGTCAGTCACCAGAGTGTGTGTGGGTTGAAGTGTGGGGAGGAGGAGGGTTCACTGGAGTCCGATGGGAGCGGAATGAGAGACCATGCGGAATGTGGGGGAGTGTGTATAGCGTCCACGAAGTGGGGGTGAAACCCCGGAGTAAAGGCGGTCGGGGGCGGCACGATGGAGAGAGGAAATCGGGGTGCCGGCGGTGGGTGTTTGGGCTCGAGTTGCCAATTAGGGCGCGTCTCAAAGTCGATCGCAATAACGGGACGTTGGGCGTCGATCGCCGCGTAGGCGTGCGGATCGGCCTTGGTGATGCCTGGCTCCCAGAGCGAGAGGTGGAGACGGCGCTCTTTTCCGCGGTTTCGAGGCCGAAGCTGAACGTTGAGCGACATTACGAGGCCACAGCTCTCGAGTTTGCCGTCGAAGGAACAATTGACTATCGTGCACCGCTCCCAAATGGGCGCCGCGCCACGCACGCAATCGGCCGGATTCAGGAGCAGCCGGACGTTCTCGCCGGAGGAGACCGCGCCCAACTCGGGACACGTCGCCTTGATCGGACTGTAACTGTTGTGCAAGTAGTACTTCTCGTGGAGGCACTCCCCCCTCAGGCTTGTCCCCGGAATCCGCGGGTGGTACGGCCTCCCGCACTGCAGCATGCCGCACTCACACCACCCATACTTGATCGGGCACCCCGACGTCGTCGCCGCCGCCGCTGCCTCCTCAACCTTGAGAGGTTCAAACATCCCGCGTGTGATGCGTCAGGTGGGGCCGTATCAATCATAGCAACAAAATGTATGACAATCATGCAACCACTAGATCAGAGATTTTGAAATTACATTGCCACAAGTGCAGGCCGGTAATTTCACTTGGTCCCAAAATTTTCAGCGTTGTTCATTTACTAAATGAGTTTAGTAATGTAACCAGCATTACTTACCACACCTTTTGAGAAAAGTAATTCGTAAAGTAAAAGTCGAGCATTACAGGCGGATGCCGCGTAAAGTAAAGGTAAAGACTGCTCTGAAAATTTAATTTTGCCGTATTTCCGTTCTGGCCCCAACCTCGTCCAGGGACGGAGCACTACGCACCGATGTGATGAGCGGACTCGCTTGCTTTTAATGGTTAATCGTCGTGCTTAATCGTCTCCTCTCCTTTGCAGGGGAATGATCTCGGACTTGCACTCGAACTTCTTGAGGATGTGGCCGTACTTGTCTCGAGCCCACTTAATAAACTCCTTGTTCATGCGCAGTCTCACTAGCATCACAAGCTCCTCGTCGCTCAGGAGGGTGTTGCCCTCAGTCATGACAATGTTGGCAGCGGAGATGATGCGCTCGCAGAAGCTCTCAGCAGGCAGCGCGCCGATATTGCCGTTCGAGCCTCATGCGATGTCTGGAAGGTAGCCGCACACCTGGTTGCCTTCTATCCGCGTGTAGAGCTTGCCGACGTTGAGCAACATCATGTCCAAGAGCTTGGGATCCTGGAGGCGTCGGATGAATCCGAGAGGTCGTCAGGAAATTCCTTGAGCCACTCGATGGTGCGAGCGTACTGGACCCGCTTCATGAAGATGCGTTCGAACTCCACCTTGAAGTCAGGCATCGCCTCCTCCGATTAATCAGGTTGCTGCTGCTCTTCGGGCTGAGGAATGGCTTCAGCCCAGAAGTCGGGCTCGTTGTCGTCATCGTCATCTGAGTCCGACGCCGGCGCAGTCGCATGAAGGCGTTGCCGTCCTCCTCCTCACCGTCGCAGAACCACCCTCGATCTCATTCTCCACGTTGTGGCATGCCATCGGAGGCGACTGCTCCGCTTCGGCCGGCCTGGCCGTCGCATGCGGGGTCCGTAACGCAGACATCGTCTACAAGACCCCGCGACGTCGCTCAATTCGACTCGACATGGGTGGGTGATACAATTGTAACGTAACAGAATTACTTTAACATCATTTTGAAACGATTGTAAAGTAATGGTAAAGTAAAGGAAAATAGGTAAAGTAAAGAAATTTCGTAATATTTTTTACTAACGTTTGAGTAAATGCACAACGCTGTAAGGTAGTATCCACAAACAGTGTTCGCTGAAACAGGGACACGCCAGTTGTCTGAGGCGTTGGGTAGCTGTCATAGTCCTTGAGTAGCAAAATGTGTTGGCATGGCAGCGTAAATATTGCGACATCGAGGCGGAGTAAGCGTGTTGTGTCTTTGCATGTAGCTGCGTTGAACTTGCGCAGATCCTCACAATGCTCCTACAGTTCGTCGGCGACGGGTGGGTGCTTGGGGAATTGGTCGACCACATGTTGTGCGCCAATTAGGAATAGGGTATGTGCCTGGGGCTGTGCGGGATCGAGCTGCTGAACATTAGACCTATATCTCGTCATCTTATCCGTGAGGTACTGTACATCTTCTTCTATGAAGGTGGTCTGAGCTTTTGCCTTCAAGAGACCTGAAGGGTCATATGGAGCGTTAGTCTTGCTGCGTTTGGACATCGAGAGATTTATAGGGAAATCAAACGTTATCCGCCCTCGTGAGGCGATCGCGGCAAGGCATGGGCGCGAGCGGTTCAGACGTGTGGCCCAGGTGTCGTGATGCATGTAGCGACGCGCAGTGTCCGGAGAGAGTTAGCAAAAGCCACAATGAGGTTGGCGGTGACACGAGAAACAGTAGGAGAAGAGTCATGCGCGGTCGAGATTTAGCTCGCTTGATGCGAGCAACCCCGAGTCTGTGTCAACCGCGATTGGACGGTAAGCTTGTCGCTCAGGAAGTAACCACGGGTGAATGCGTTAACTGGGGTGTGCCAGAGATAGGTTTTTGCAGCTTGGAGCGGTTGGTGGAGTCCAATGCGCGAAAGCAGTGAAAGAGGTTCAAAAGGAAGAGTGCAAGTCCGTCGAGGTCATATGCCTCATGTGGGGTATGGCAAAAAACAGTAGGGTAGCTAGGCTTGCTGGTTTCTTCCCAAGGATGAAGGCGTGGTAAACGCCAGTATGATCGAAATAACCCATCATATGCTTATGATGCGCAGTAAGTTGGATGTACTCGACATGCGCCCTCATATACGGAGGGACGTGCCCAACGATAGTGTGCTCTGGCGACGTGTACTGAACAGAGCGAGCCTGCGATGTTGCAGAGAGGTCGGCAGCGACCATTGAGAATCCGTCATGCTTCTCCTCATGATGCTTAAGCGCTGACATGGTAAAGGTAGCAACAGTCAAGTCGAAGTGTGGCAAGCGAGCAGTGCCGGCCTTGAGTGCAGGACTTTCGAAGCTCTCGTTTTGCATTCCTCCTGCCATGATTATGACATGCAAAGAATGTGGTCTCGTTGAGACATCGAGGTCGGCGTCAGCCAAGAGTACATACTCCGAATATGATCGAAGGAATTGGTGCCCTTCGGTCGAAAACAAGGCGCGTGCCTGTCAATCCGCATATTCGCGGTATTGTTGCGACTGTGAGCGAATATTCAGAACCTTTGCGCGGGATTCGCGAGCGCGTCAAGTGAGGGAGTTGAACGGTCATATATTCTAGAGTAGAGCTGACTGCTTGAGACCATAGAGAGTCTAAATAAGTCGGATAGCCAACTTTGACTTGGGATGGTCCTTCTGGATTTGCTGAACCAGATTTTGAGCTACAGTGATATCTCGGAGAAAATCGCCAGATACTGAAAGGTCAAAAGTGCAGATTGCGCAAAGGCCTGTGGAATATCGCCACGTGCGACGGGGCGTTTGTACACGACTGCGTTAGACAGTACCAGGCGGTTAGTAGCCAACGTGGTGGTGGGCGACGAAGTGGAAAAGAAGTAAATACCAACTCGGGCAGGCAAAAAACTCCTCTACCAACGACCGGCTTGGGCCTATACTAAGGCAGTAAAAGTGACGGTGTCCCTCTGGTAGAGAATGGCAGTGGTGGTGCTGTTCTCTACGTCCTGTCTCTAGTGACGACAAAGGCAGCAGGGTGACAGACACGATGACTTTCTTCGCGATTAGCGTGTGAATTAAGTAATCAATCAGAACTAAAGCTTGGACACCTAGTGAGCCCTACGTAGAAAAATGATGTACTTAAGAGGCGACGTGCACGAAGATGACGACGACGACACCGTCGCATTTCTACGCCGCCGCCGTCGGCTTGGGTGAGTGACATGGGCGACGTTGTTTTGAGATCCTACCAAGTTGCTCTTGGCAAACGCCGCCGCCTCCTCGGGAAATCACAAAATCGAACAATGGGGGGGGCTCCATCTCAAAGCGAGCGCAAGAAGTATTGATGGCCGAGATCAAGGACGCTCACAGGCGTCCGGCCAGACCAAAGTGAGGTCCTCCTCATCGATCGATCGCGTCAAGTTAAAAAAATGACGGGATCCCCACTCGCGATCACGTCATCAAAAAGAGGAGCCTGATATTATCACATCTCTACGCCCTCGCCGGTTTTGTTGACCGAAACTGCGGACCAAACAGACCTGCAGGTCCTCCTTATTTGACGAACAACAACAACAACAACCACAGGTCAGTCAGTGAGTCAGTCAGTGAGTCAGTCAGTGAGTCAGTCAGTGAGTCAGTCAGTGAGTCAGTGAGTCAGTCAGTCAGTCAGTCAGTCAGTCAGCGCCTGGTCTCGTCGTCGTATAATATGTAGTTGTGTTCAAAATGGCGTCGAAAATCCCCCCCCAGTGGAGTGGGGTTATCTATCGCTCCTGGTGTTGTTGTACAAGAGCATTTGAATAAATCATGGCCGAGATGATGGAGGAGGACTCCAAGGGGTCACCAGAGTCCGAGCAGCAGCGGCGGCGGCGGCGCGACGAGGAGGATGATAGTGATCGTAAGAAGCGTCGCGACGAGGACCGGGAGCGGACGACGCGGACGTTGACGGTGGACAAGGACGACGCCGCCTTCGTTTTAGGCCGCGGCGGGACAACGAAACGGAAGATCGCGAGGGTTTCGGGGTCGGAGATCGAGCTGGACGAGAACGCGTTGTCGATAACGATCACGGGGACGCGGAAGCAGTGCGACTACGCGGAGGACTACATAAATTTTATCCGACAGCAGCGGGTCGGGCCGGTGACGATCGACGTGTCGACGGAACGTCGCGACGACTTCACCGCGTACTCGGTGCCGGCCGACTGCATCGGTTTTGTGATGGGTCGGAACGGGCAGACCCTCCGGTCGATGGAGGAGGAGTGGGGCGTGTTGATGTTTTTCGCGAAGACGTCGCGGTCTCGGGCCGGGGACTCGGAGCAACTGTGCATCTTCGGGCCGTTGTCGGCGCGACGCGGCGCCGAGCTCAAGACCATGAGTGCTGTGGAGCACAAGCACCCTGGATACTGCGTGTCGGAGGAGGGCGAGCTCCGCGAGGTGGAGCGCGTGGAGGGCGACGAAGACGCGGAGGACTGGGGCGTCGACACGGTCCCTTTGAGCGAAGAAAATTTCAGCTACGCTCTGGGCGCGCAGGGGTCTACGCGGCGCAAGCTCGCTGCGGCGTCGGGGTGCATCATCGAGTACGTGGGGCGGCTGGCGTGTTTCTCGGGGATGAAGAAGGACCGCCGCCGCGGCAAGGATTACCTCCGGTGGCTCCTCGAACAGCGAACCGGGCAGTCGGCGGTCGAAGCGCCCGAGGACCGCGAGGACTGCGCGATGGTGAAGGTGCCGTCGTCGTCTGTCGCCTTCCTGACGGGGTATCGCGGCGAATCCCTGCGCGGTATCGAGCGCGAGTCGAACACCTTCTGCTTCACGGACGGCGACCGCTCCTCGGGCGGCTCGGCCCGCGAATACGAGAATCTGCTGATTTTTTCGTACTCTCGGGCCGCGCGCGAGCACGCGCGGGAAATCGTCGAAGACCGCCTCGCCGAGCACAAGCGCATCGGCCCCGCCGGCGCCCGCCGCTCCTACGCTCCGCCCTCGGAAGCCTGCTGGGACTACCAGCGAGGCCGCTGCCAGCGCGGCGACTCGTGCCGCTTCTCGCACAACGTGCCGCGCGACGACGACAACTACGACCGTCGCCGCCGCGATCGCAGCCGCGACCGCGATCGCGATCGCAGCCGCGACCGCGATCGCGATCGCAGCCGCGACCGCGATCGCGATCGCAGCCGATCCCGCGACCGCCGCCGCCGCGACCGCCGCCGCCGCCGCGACGACTACTCGGACGACGACTACTACTCGGACGACGACTACGACCGCCGCCGCCGCCGCTAACGCGTGGAAGTTGACGAGGCGTTTTTTGTTGAGTATGTACTCGTTGTTTCCTTTCTTTATTCTTTCTCTTTGGGCAGTGGCTTCTCTGCTACACGACGAATTTTCCGTCCTTGCCTGCCCGCGAGGTGGTGGTGTGTTTCCTCGAGACGATCGTCCCGACGTCGACGATCCAGCAGCCCTGCCTTGCCTCGAGGACGGATGATGAGCCCCGCCCCGCCCCGCCGACGACGTTGCATCCGTAGGTACCCGGCCGCAGTCGTATCTCGACGACTGGCCACTCGTTTCTTTCTTTTAGGTGCTGTGTGTTTTCCCTTCTTGGTGGTGGTGGTTGCGGCGGTGGTGACGAACTACTACTCCTGCTACTACTACTACTACTACGGCAACCACGCAACTCACAACAACAACAGCAACAACCAGAACAACGGCATTGTTTTTTTTTTTTTTCGAGTTTTTCATCACCATCATCGTCTACCGGAGGGAGGACGAAGACTCTTGCTGCCCGTCCCCGCCCGTATAGTATCGACTATTGTTTTACTCATTTTAGGAAACAACAACAACAACAACAACAACAACAACAACAACAACAACAACAACAACAAGATTAAGAGAGCAAATGCGAGAACGGAGTCCTAAGCAAGCATACGTTCGTACAAAAGTATTTCATTCTCACTTAGTTGCGGCCGACGGGGAGGCGGCGGGCGCGAGGTCGGCCGCGTTGGCGAAGGAGAGAGTGGCGAGCGGACAGGGCGGGGCCAGCACCCCGGGGAAATACGGGCTCGGCGGAAGTGGAGGAACGGGCGGCGGCAACCAGCAGGGTGCGGCGGCGTAGGCGGGGACCAAAAGGCGCGGGCCCAAAGGTGGTTCCGGGTCGGGGGGTTTATTTAGCCAGGCGTCGAGGTCGTCGAGGGAAAGCGGATTTAAATAGTCTACCCAATTGCGCTCGTAATCGGCCCACGTCAAGTCGAGATAATTGGGAAGGTGAATCGGATTAGAATTGGGCCGTTTCCGGACAACCGCAATCCCCCAGTCGAGGTTCGACGTGGCGACGTCGACGTCGACGAAAGTCCGCAGATGAGCAATCGCTTTCCAGACCGTGCCGTTCCAATAGACGCAGCCCGCGGGCATCGGGTACTGGGCCTCGCTCTCAAAGAGAGGCTTGCAGTCGTGCACCAACAAAGTTCCGTTAGGCGCGAGCAGCCGGAGCGCGTTGGCAGCATCTCGCGCCGCCTGCGTAGCCTCGTGATGGCCGTCGATAAAAACCAGGTCGAAGGATCGTGTCGTCGTTGCGAAAAAGGCGTCGCTCGTGAGCCGGACGTTCCCGCCGGCGACAGGATCGACGCCGACCTTGTCCACGAAGGGGACGCGCCCAAAGTTCGAGTCGGTGCGACACCCTATTTCTAAGAAGCTCTCGTAACCAAACTTCTTCTTGAGGTACACGATCAGCAGCGTCCGATCCATGCGCCGCTCGATCTCCGACGATTCCCGCAGAAACGCCGACGGCCGCGACCAGTAGGTGCTCGCTTCTTCCAACGGAAAGTACCCGCTGGCGAGCTCCTTGACGTACTCGAGGGCCGACGGGTCCGCCTCGTACAGACTGTTCAGCCCGGAGCACTTTTGCTTCAACTTATCCACCTTCTCCGCGAGCTCCCGCGGCAACTCCTCCGCCTGGACCTCGGACGTGCTCGGCTCGCTCAAGCCGTTCTCAGACTCGCCCTCCATCTCGTTATTACGATTTTCCTGATGATGATGATGATGATCCAGGAGGAGGGTTTGGCTCTAAAGAAGGACTTATTCATTTATTTATTTATTTATTTATTTATTTATTTATTTATTTATTTATTTATTTATTTATTTATTTATTTATTTATTTATTTATTTATTATTACTTCTAAAAGATGGAACGCTTTGTTATTTAGTTATTATTACAGTTACAAGTGCAGGCCAGTAAGTTCGCCAGTAAGTTCACCTGGTCCCAATCTCTAACCCCAGTAAGTTCACCTGGTCCCAGTAAGTTCACCTAGTCCCAATCTCTAACCCCAGTAAGTTCGACGTAAGCCCACTCGTGCTCACATCCACTCACCCCACTCTCCTTCGAGCTCGTCGCACCTCCTCTAATGCTGCTTTGATCCGTACACGCCGCTAGCGTTCACTCTAAAAACCCCAGTAAGTTCACTTGGTCCCAGTAAGTTCACCTGGTCACTAAGTTCACCTAGTCCCAATCTCAAACCCCAGTAAGTTCACCTGGTCCCAGTAAGTTCACCTACAGTGCGCGTGTAGACGCCGGGAGGGGGCTTATCGGTATTGCGCAGCACGTGTGGGGTAGGGTGGAGTCGTCGACTCAGAAGAGGATATCCTCGGGGTTGCCGATCGACAGAGAGCCACGTAGAGCTGGACGTGGCAGAAGACGGGCTTCGCCAAGAGGACGCCGACCTCGCGGGGCGTCTGGCCCTGGCTCTTGGTGATCGTTTGGCGTCGGTGGGGCTTGAGGGATACAGGTTGGAGGAGCCTCGGTGACACGACACGATCGATCATGTATCTGGTACCGTTGCAGTGGCCGTGCGACGGGTCGAGGTTGCGAAGACTTTAAGCTCGCGATCAAAGTCAGCATGCCGTTGGTTGTCAGGGAGTTGAAAACTCGACTGTAAAGAGCGAGGCGTCGGCTTCCGACCCAACCTAGTGGGCCGAAAAGAACTCCGACGCCTCGTCTTCGGGAAAAAAAGGCCGCGGTCATGCGCGCGTTGTCAGCATCGACAACATCGTTTCGACGGGGCGTGAGAATGGCGCGCTGAAAGAGCCGCCGCGGGTCGTGGAAATAGTCTGCGAGGTCGCCGTAGACGGCTTGGAGGCTCACTGTCTGGCTCTCGCGCCTACCTGATCCTTACTCTCGCGCCTACCTGATCCTTACCCTAAATCGAGGGACAGACAGACAAACAAACAAACAAACAAACAAACAGACAAACATCTGTCGATTAGTAGTTAGGATTAGTTATAGTTTGTCCCATCAGGGTTTAGGCTCAGGTATGGAGAGAGCTGGGGCGAGGATGGGCGTCGACGCAAGCCGTTTGTTAGTAGGGGCCAAGGGCGAGTGGAGGAGGAGGAGGAGGTCCGATTTGATACCGCAGGAGCGAGGGATTGTGCTGGTGAAGAGTCGGAGGAGTCAATAATTCACCTCCTCGTCGTCCAGGAAGCAGACGCGTCGCTGCGGAGACGCGCCAATGTCGTCGGCGTCGTCGCCGCAACGTTGCCACGAGTGGCGGCGGCGGCGCTTTTTTGGAAGTATGACGACATCGAGGGCTCGCGACCAAGCCGCGCAGGCGAGCGCAACCGAGTTGAGGTCGCACCGTCCGAGGAACTGAAAAATTTCCGTTGCGAGAGGCAGCCGCCGGCGGCGGGAGAGCCGCGCCAGAGAGCAGGTCGGGGCGCCAAGGGGGTGGCCTCGACGACCGCCACGGACAAGCCTGTGCGCTGGCTCGAGGGCTAACAACAACATCATCCGTTGTCGGAAACTTACCCTCTCTTCTTGTTGCGATCGATGGAGGCCGCGCTGCCGCCGCACTGGAAGTCCGAGGTGGCGAAATGGGTCGCCGACGACGCGCCGTCCCTGGACGTCGGGGGTTTCGTGGTGGGGGATGGTCCGACGACCGCGACGCTTTTCGCCAAGTCGGAGGGAGTGTTGGCGGGGGTGCCGTTCTTCAACTGGGTGTTCGAAGGGCTGGGGTGCGAGGTGACGTGGACGGTTCAAGAGGGGGAATGGCTTCCCGGAGGAGGGAAAAGGGCGATCGGAACGGTGCGGGGCCCCGCGCGGCGCGTCCTTCTGGGCGAGCGGACGGCGTTGAACGCGTTGTCTCGGGCGAGCGGAGTGGCGACGGAATCGAGGCGGTGCGTCGAGAAGGCAAGGAAGCGTGGCTGGCACGGCGCCGTCGCAGGAACGCGGAAGACGACGCCGGGATTCCGGATCGTCGAGAAGTACGCGCTAATGGTCGGGGGCGCTGCGACTCATCGCCTCGACTTGTCTCAAATGGTCATGCTCAAGGACAACCACGTGTGGGCAGCAGGGTCGATAAAAGGCGCCTGCGAGGCCGCGAAAAAGGCGGCGGGCTTTTCGGCCAAGCTCGAGGTCGAGTGCCGCGACCTCGCGGAGGCGATGGAGGCGTGCGAAGCGGGCGCCGACGTCGTGATGCTGGACAACTACGAAACGCCAGAAGCGCTCAAGGAGGACGCCGCTGCTCTCAAGCGAGAGTACCCCCACGTTCTCGTCGAGGCCTCGGGGGGTATCACCTTCGCCACGATGGACGCCTACTTTGCCGCCACGTCGCATGCTTCTCCCAGGGCGCGCTGCCCAGGGCGCCCGGCCTCGACTTTTCAACCCAAAAAAACGACGACGACGGCATGGTAGGAGTCGGAGGAGGAGGAGGGCGCCCCCACTATCGTCGAGTAG